>SMGT01010088.1:86202-124009 GCA_004794575.1 Lanistes nyassanus
AGCTCTTGATGCTCGACACTACGCGTCGCTAGTTTTCTCCAGCTACGTAATCTTCCCTGAACAACTAACGCACACCTGGTCAGCCTGACACCTTCACGAATCCCACCCTAGCAGCCCCAGGGTATGTAACACCTTGCCCCTGGTTTCTAGGGCCAGTACCCCCGATCATAAGTGTAAACAGGGAACTAATCCTGGGCTGGTGATGACGTGAGCGGCTAGATGGCGGCTTGAACAAGGGGATAATAGACCTTAATTAGGGCCTGAGAGTCGAGGATGGTTCACACCTGGAATCTATGGTGCAATCTCCTTGACCCACCAGACCCCAACACGTGACAGTAGCTACTTCAAGCTAATGTTCTGCATCTTTCATTCAACTGATAACACAAAATTGAAAATTCATGGAAGGTTCAAGTACCAAAATATATCTGAACACACTCTTGAGTAAGGCCAGAAACATATTCTACTGTCATCGACATGCATGCATGAACATATGCATGCATGCATGGGTGGACACCAATATTAGTAAATGTGCATGAGTAGAAAACAGTAACAGCACTCCTCACTAATCTTCCAAACAGTAACAACTGATTATTTTTAATGTGCTGAGTATGAAAACAAGCCTCCATCCAAGAACTGTCTAAAATGACAAAATATTATTCTGCAAATTCAGTATTATGGACTTTTTTGTGTCACTGGTTACTGACCACTTCAAAACAGTGCATGCTGCTCTGCCCATTAACTGACAAAGACCTGCTTAAAAAAATCAGATCCTGCTGCCCACCCAGTCACCCTCTCCCCCCAAAACCCCAGAGTACTTCCTAGCCATCAGAATTCAATGCTGTACATGTATTTGCTTGTCCCCAGTCTTACAATCACTACAACATTAGACACTTATCTCATCTTTTTTTTTAAAATTTAAACAGCAACCTTGCACATCTCTTCAACAGTGTCTGCACTGCATATGACAAAAGAACACTTCCTTGTATCAACAGCAACTTTAAACATACTGAAACATAATAAAAGCTGTAACTATCTACTTATTATTGATTAGTAATCATCCACTCACAAACATATGGTTACATTAGACTATGCCTCCAAACTATACCCTCTCGAATGCTCTGCTACCCACACATCTAAAAAAATCCATAGAATAGATCCACCTGCCCTGAATCAGTGGTATAACTCTCAAAAGCCATAGGAATAACCATTAGTTTTGAAACAAACAAAACCCGGCACAAGAACATTTACAACAAAAACTAATATTCACATCATTATTGAACTTCTCTCTAAATGTATAAGAAAACAGTAAGAATGCATGCAAACATCAACCACCATTTAGTTAATGTTTAAGGGAAATAGAGGAAAAGCTAGTTAAAATGTGTTCTAAGATAAGTTTGCCCCAACAAAATTCAGCAATAACAAATCCAGGTCATGCCAGCCATCTGTTGCTAAGTATTTTCCTGTAATGAAGCAAGACCTTTGAAGAAATAAGACACTTTAGGCAGCGTTCTCATTTAAGCCATGGTGTTTGCCATGTGCAAGCCATTAATGAGACAGACAAAAGTGGTCTCTATGCTGACAGCACCCCGTAATGTGAGCACCAGATGCCATCAGCATGACCTACAAATGAACCACAAAATTAGTGGTGGATTTATTCTTGGTGAACAACACCCTTCTGACAATAATATTTGAACCAATATTTAAAGAATGAAGGCGACATGTATTCCAATTTGGGGAAAAATGCAATATATAAGGAATGCAATATAAGATTAAAATCTATGCTTTACCCACCACAGAACTCAGTATAAGTATCATATATCAACATGCACACCCTGCATGCCAACTTTTTTCATGCTTCCAATTTCTCCAATAAAATTAAAAAATTGCTTTCCTGAAACAACCCAAATTTCTTCTTCAATTATTACATTAGAAACAAATTGTTGTGGATACACTGGCTATACTGTCATGGTACTTGTAGTGTTAACTAAAGAAAAAACTTCCCTGCAAAAACCCAAATTTTTTCTTGTACAGTTATTATGCTAGCAACAGGTAGCTTTTACAAATTGTTCAGTGCCAGTGGATAAACTGACTACATCTTGTCATGGTACTTGTAGGGTTAACAAAGTATATTTTCCCCATAACGAGAAATGGGGCCTGAGATTAACTTCTTTTGTTCTGAGTAAATGTTACTTGCTTAAAGGTGACTGTATCTGTCCTACACAAGAAACAGCCTTAAAAGTATTAAAAAAAAATGAAAATGTTTACCTGCATGCTCAAGTAAGTTATCAGAAATGTTACTAATCAACCACATAATTCATAAACCACAAGCAACCATTAATGTCAAGCCCTAGTTTGGTTGAGAACATGTACACTTTCCTCTACTCAATGTAAGCTAGACTAGGTAAGGGGTGGTGGGAAACAAAATTCCACTAGAAAATCAGTTAGACTAGAGCCATACAGCCATAGCCAGACAGTTTTCTAACATCAGAGAAAGTCCAAAGTCTCATCACAGATCACACTGGAACACTTTCTTGGAATCTGTTAACTACAAGCAGTGAATGACTTTGCAAACCAGAAAGAACAAGAGCAACAAAAACAATGTATATAGACATATACTTTAAAAGATAAAGCATCACAAAATCATCGTAAAGCAGTTATGAGTCATGAGGCTTGTCATGGAATAATGATGTCACTAATGTCAGCAACAGTAAGTAGAAGCCAACATCACATATGCTGAAGCACAAAATATCACTACCCAGCAAGATGTGAGTGTGAGTGTAACTAGCTATTTTTCGCTCTGCTCACAACCAAAATAAGTTTAGTCTAGCATTACAAAGCAAACCAACATGATGACATGACAAGCAGTATGTGCTGAAGGCCCTACACGACGAGAGATCAAGCCCAGATTTGACCCCATTCTTCCCTATCTTCCACACAAGCTTTTAAAATATCTAACCAATGGTAAATCGTTCAAAGAGTGTCTTATGACACCTAAGGAATTTTATATGAAGTAACAATAGTGAAGCTGCCAACTATACTTTGCATTTGGGCCAAGTAATGCAATTATCACTTGATGTGCCTACACTGGGTGAACAGGATCCAGGAAAGTTGCCACTGGCATTCTAGAAATCATGATTTATACATTAGATGCTGAAGGTGAAAATCTCCAAAACTAATGACTACAGTGTACACCTTCATATCACACAATAGGTGTTACTGCATTTAGGTGGTGATTTTTTTTTGCCTTTCCATTAGTGGACACTAACTTTAAAAAGTTAAAAGTTTTGATTGAAAACTGATACAATCAATTTCTCTCACAGCAAACCATACACAGCTTGACTGCATTGCATTAACAATGTCATGTTCGCTAGCAAACTAAAAATTGAATGGCTGCCTCTGTAGATATGAAGACTCGATCCCCTTGCTTTGCCATGAAACCTGACTTTTCTAGAGTTCTCAAAGATCTTTCATGGATGTTAGAAAAATAGACAGAAATCCCAACGCTCTGATACTCTGCAATCAGGTACTCCAGTGTCTTAACACCCATCAGGTCCATGAACGATGCACCGGACAGGTCAATGATCAGCTTCGAGAAAGCTGAACCTTCATCCTGAAATTTCTTGTTTGAGCACTTGTCACACGGTCCACATCGGCATGTGTGTACCTCCTCCTGGCTTTCTGCCCCCTCTTGTTGTGGGGCACCATCTTGGATTATTTTCACAACAGGCACCTTGTTTAGCTCCACGTCTACAGGCATCTCCTGGTGAAAATCATTTGCAGGTGCTGAATGCTTGTCTGTCAGGACAGCTGTATCATTGAAAGTTGTTTCTGCTGCAATTGAGAGTGTCTGCTCTTCCTGACAGTTAGTTTCTTTGGTTCCCAGTGAACCAACACTATTTGCAGCCAGTGGAATTTCTTTTTGTTTTCTCATCCTCAATGGATTTCTACCAGATTTCTTAAATATGTTAGTGGTAACAATCTCAGCATTTGCAAAATACAATGGCCCATTCACGCGTACCACTCTCACATCATCAATGTCTTGAGTACAAAAGTAATTTTCTTTTGTCCTCCAAACATTTTCCTTACCAACAGCAATCCAGGCAGTTACATCCACTGAGTCAATCTGAGATTGTATAAGGACTAACAGAATGGATGAGACAATGCCAACAAGTAAACCCATCGCTGGATCAATGATAACAACAGCCAGGAAGGTGATGACCCAGATAAGACAGTCCATCCTCGACTTTCGCCAAAGGTCAGGGATTGTCAGAAGCTTCAAGAACATGGTATAAAGATTAACAAGAATAACAGCTGCAAGGATGCAGGTAGGCAAGTAGTAGAAGTAAGGTCCCAGCAGCATGACAACCACCAGCACAACTCCCACAGCAAACACAGAGGCAACCTGTGTTTTGCCACCAGCACCATCCTGGACCAGGCTGCGTGACACAGAGGCACCAGCTATGAACCCAGAGAACAAACTACACACCACACACACCACTCCATTGGCAAACATCTCCTGATCAGCATTCACCTTGTATTTGTGCTTGATTGCAAACAGCTTTGCCAGGGCTATATTCTGAGCAAAGGCAACAATTATGATAACCATTCCATCCACAATGTAATCCACACCAAGTGATAGATCTGGTATTTTGGGTGCAGGAATACCTACTGGCACATCTTTTACTATAGAAAATGAGTATCTTTCATTCAGTTTTGTTTGAGAATTTAAAACTGTTGCTAAGACCAGTACAATGAGCTCAATGGGAATGGAAATCTTAATTTTTTTCTGATATTTTTCATTGACAAAGCGCTTTACTAAGTATATGATTAAAATGCTGGTGAATGTAATGATAACAGTTGCTGGATTGGAACGATGTATATTACGCAGAAAGTCTGCCCAGAGTCTAAGAAGCTGAAACATGCCATTATATCTGGGAAGGAAATTCAAACCAAATGTGGATTTCAGCTGGCTAGTGGCAACATGAAATGAAGCAGCAACTGTGAAACCAGTCACCAGGGAGTCTGACATATATGTTGTAAGCTTGGCAAATCCAAGTTTACCTAGTGCAGACAAAATTAATCCACAAATTAGAGTAACTGCTGCTGCAACTTCAATCCTTCTATCCATACTAAGTGATTCAGGCAGGGAGGTTGTAGATTGCCATGGTGATGTTGAATTCAGAACTTCGTCTGTTGCTACAGTGTCACAGTCTGATGTCTTCAAAGAGTCTTGAATTTTCTTATCATACTTATCCAATATAGATCCCATCATGATGCTCAGAATGGCGATGCAACCCCAGGACAGCTGATGTCCCATGCCCAGGAATATGTAGACAATAGAGGAAAACAGGGAGATGTACAAGCCAACAATGGGCGGAAGAGTAGAAAGGTGGGCAAAGGCCATACCTTGTGGAATCATCATGACGCCTGCAGTCAAACCAGCGATAATGTCACTGGGTAGATCCCGTCTGACTTTATACTGCTTCAATGTGCCAAGGATGGGCAAATTTGACTGTACAATACGCTTCACTGAAAATTTGCTTATCTTTCTGTTCAGCGTCTTTTTGACAACACCACATAGTGTGGTCTCTTCCTTCGGGCGTTTGTATACAGCGTCAAAATCTGTCACTTTTATCGGATTGCGATCATATGCCCCCACGAGCTCAAGACTTCCAGAGCTGTTAACTTTGAAATCACGGGTCAAAAGGGGCCCATCCTGAGCATCTTCCAGTTTTTCCTCTGAAATATCTCCGTTCATTGTGATGAATTAAGTCGGGATCACCTCCGAAAACAGCGCTTTAAAATCTGCAAATAAAGAAAACAATTCTAGCTTAAACTTTGAGGGAGTCTCTAGAAGTAGAATTCGAAAGTCCTTGCGGCATTACCCGCCAGGCTCATCAAGTGATCCAGCTTCATCTGTGATCTGTTAGTGTTACACGTTAACTGTAAGTCAAGTGTAATTAAAATTTCCTCTGGTTTATATTCAGTTCACGTAGTTAGTGGGTTGTGTAGTTCAAGTTTGTAAAACTCGCATTTTGGTTACAACACGTATGGTCTAGACAACATACCAGCATCTGCATGGTGATGACTCTGCAAAAAACGTCCTACCACTCATCCCACCGAAACAGTATAGGACGATTATGATATTAAAGGTGACACCTACGGTGTCACATTGTCAACCACAACTACAAGGAAACGTAAAGTTTGATTGGATAAGAACTTCAGGGATTCCCGCTTTTACGCGATGCTTAGCCAACATATGAATAGGTTGCAAAATCAGTTTACTGCATTGAGCGCCATCTATTGGCGGGTTTCCTTGAGCGCAAAAACAAAGATGGCTGACGAACAGGTGAGTTTCTGATGGTGATGTCAATAAACCGATACATGTTATTTGCGATACACAATTTTGCTAGCGCCATTGCTGTTTTGCTATTTGTGGTTCACACTGAGCTTCTCTGAGGGGTAATATTCATTATTGCGGAAAGAGATAGGGTTCAGAAAGGTGTTGAACTTGAAGTTACAATGATCGCAGTGTCGAAGTTCGCGCTATGATCAGCTCAGTAGATGAAAGTTGTTCATCTCTATTGGCGTTGACAGCTGCTACGTGCACACTGGACATGCATTGAGTAGAATTTTTTTTTAAAATGATGTTTATGATAATGCGTCGATAATTTGTAACTGTCAGCCGTAGTAGTGATAGCGAACGGGAATTTCCAACTCCAGTGTTTTTGCGTCAACAGATCCGTGAATGAACGAGGTGATAGATCTACCAGTCACGAACTGACCAAGTAACCATCGTTCTGGTAGTTAGATTGCCAAAGTGTTACCTTCAGACACGACGCTTTTGAGTGAGTGCATTGCTGGTTAGCGTCGAAAGTGCTCTGAGGAGTGAACAAAACGGAAGAGACTCGGAGTCAGAGTATGCTGTCTCCTTGATTACACTGGATTACTAACCTGAATAATTTTCTGGTAAAAAGCGTTTTATTAAGCATTAAGATTAGGACACAAGAGGTGAACAGCTGTAAAATGTCTGGATTGTGTGCTTTTAGTTTTCATGTAAAAAGCTCCAAATATTCTAGTGTAATAATCAATGGATATAAATAGAATGATTACTGGACTGTCAGCAGGCAGAGTGCTGTGCTGCATTATGATTCAGTTTGGGGTGTAGTGGAGTGTAGTGTAGTCTGTGGTATCCATCATGCTAACACAATGATGACTGTTCATTTCCACCCTTCCTAGTCCAATTTCTTTCAGCAAGTGTGCACATGCATTCTTCTGATTGGGGATGGAAATCTGGATGTTTGTGTGGATGCAATAAACAAAATACACAAAAACAAATACCCAACAAAATTCTGATGCTGCCTTTTAGATAAAAGATCATTTATGATATGACTTGTATCAACATACATCCAGGTTTATATTGTAAATGTTAGCAGAAGCATAAATTGTGTGGGGAGGAGGAGGGGGTAAGGGCTTTTATTTTACTTGTGTTTATAGACATTATTGTTAAAACATTATCCTTTTATAGGCTTTATCTATTTTTTATGGTGGTGGAGGGAGTGACTGTTTGTAATATTAGAAAAGCTGTTATTTTCACATACAGTTTCTGTGAGTGATTGCCATGCAACACTGCAAGTTTGTCCAACAGGAGATGCTGCAGCTGGAGAATTTGTGCAAGGAACTTTACGAGACAACAGATGCAGGCATGCGTTCTGAAGCAGAAAAGGCACTAGTTGCCTTTGCTAATTCCCCAGACTGCCTTGCCAAATGCCAGCTGCTGCTAGAAAGAGGAAATGTAAGTCTGTTCAGTCCCCACCCCACACTATCCTTAGCAGGGGAAGGATGCACTGTTGGATTGTTGTGGAGGGGGGCTGCTGCTTAAATTTTCATTTTTATGCTTTAGTCATTTGCTTTTAACTAGGAAACTAGCTTCTCTTTGCTAGGCCATATACACTTACGGGTTGTGGCACTGACCATTTGAAAGATAAAATGACACAATTGTGGGGGAAACCTATAAGTAGAGTAGCACTATTGAAACCACTCTTTGTCAGATGATCTACAAGTGTGTAAAGGGAGATAATCAACAGCTTCATTATGAAGTTCACATTGACTAATTAAAGTTTAAGTCAGTCACACAGTGGCGGTTTGGGAACACAAATACTGCTAATGGGATGTGTTTCTTATTTTTTCCATGTGCAAACAAACTATGTAACTTGGTGTATATTGAAAATTAGATGTGAGTGACTTGAATTAGCAGCTGTGGAAATCAACAGATAATTGTGGTAGTGATTTTTTTTTTGGGTAAATTGTGTTGGTTTTCATGTGTTTACTAAATTGATAATAATAGGACTACCAAAGCACCAGACTTTGAGAAAAATAAATGGAAATACCAAAGTGAAGATTGCTGACAAATAGGTTGAAGAAAGACACTAAGTTTTAACAGATAATGTGCCTTATTTTTTAACAATTGTTGTTGGTTTTACATAGACTAAGAACGTGGGAAATAGGTCCAAAGCAGTATTTCTTCATTATTAATGTTAAGCTAAATATAGGCTTGTTTCAGTGGTTGGGGAGTAGGGACTAAGGTACATATGTTGGTGTCTGGGACAATTCTTTCCTCTGGCTGAGCTTTACAGGGCTGTGTCCATCATGCCCTTCTGTCTTTCCTTTTCCCCATTATTCCAGAAGGTAAGGTACCCATTTACAGCTGGATGAAATATGTACACCCACTTGCATGGGCGCAAGTGCGAGCAGGTGTTTATGTTTGTGATGGCTAAAGAAAATCTAAGCTAGACATTTAATTTTGAGTGTTTTTGTTTGTATCATTTTGCAATGTATTTTGCAGTCCCCGTATGCACAGCTTCTTGCAGCCACTACCTTGATCAAGCTAGTCTCCCGTGCCAATATAACATTGCCTCTTGAGCAAAGAGTTGAAATCCGTAAGCTAAATATGTTTATTCTTTTGTGGATGAATTTATTATCTTGAATGCTAGTAAAAAAAAAATGCTTCATTATAGTTTCCATTATATATAAGCACAATATGTTGGTTGCAGTTTCCATAAACCTGCATGCCAGTACAAATGTTTTATATTATATTTGAAAACAGAGACAATTTATGGGCATAATTTTGTGCATGGGTGCTATAGCATATAGAAAAGAGGGAGTAAATACATGATGAAATCTGCTAGAGACTTTAACAGGGCTGTTTGTAAGGTGACTGAAAGGGGTGTGGGGGGGGGCATAAACTTGTTGACCTTTATATTTAGGTTATCAAGTTTAGGTTACGAGTTGGTCTAGAAAATTGTCTGGAAGATTGTGATGAAATGATTGAGCTGAAGTGGGATATATGCATAAAAAGGCTGAAGAATAAGACCGTAAGAGGAGTTAGGGTTAGGGTTAGGTCACACATACTGAGATAGGAAGGCTGTGTGGCCTGGAGTCCTTAGATTGTGACTTTTGCCATCAGCATGTTAGAGGATGAACTTATCTAAAAATTCTGTTCGCTGGTTTGTGTTTGCAAAATGCTGGACACTTTTTGTTTAGGAAAGTTGAAAATTAGGTCTTTCTGCTGACAGTCGATTCTGCTTCTACTCAAATTTTCTTTGCATTTGTTTTTGAGACCATGACAGCATGAGCACTGCATGTTCATTATTTAAGAATATTTTCAAGGTTTTTTTTTTTTAGTTTTTTGAAAGTAAATAAAAGTCTGCTAGTTCTTGCTGTCTAAAAGTACTGATATTCTGATATAAAAGCAAGATAATATATTCAGTAAAAAAAAATTGTTAGGGTAGAACATTGAATATAGACATAGTAAATCATTCTGTGCCTGAATGTTAATTCTTTTATAGTGGGTGTAAACAGCTCTGTTTGATAAATACATTTACTATTTAATTAGAGAGAGCTTTCTGTTTTCTTTTGCTGTCAATGAAAACAAGTTTTTTTAAATGTGGCAGGCAATTATGTTTTGAATTATCTTGCCACTCGACCAAAGCTGATGCAGTTTGTATCACAAGCCCTTGTTCAGGTAAGCCTGTATTGCAGCAAATTACTGTTTTTTTAAGGTTAGAGAGTGTTACTGTTATCCTGTTTTTTGTTTTTCTTTGTTTTTTTAAAAATGGAATATATATGTAGTCTTTGATGGACTTCATGTTTGAATTAAATGAAAAGATGAGTTATTGTTTAATTTTAGAACTTTCACACTTTATATTTATGCTTGAATTCCATAAAAAGATGAGTTATTGTTTAATCCTGGAGCCTTTACATTTTGATTTATATTTTATTGACAGCCTTTCAGTGATATGAATTTTTAAAATATGTGTGTGCAGTTATTTTCCCGTATCACAAAATTTGGCTGGTTTGATGTCAGCAAAGATGAGTGCATTTTTAGAAATGTTGTCACAGATGTTGGGAAGTTTATTCAGGTATGTATGAAATACTGTCTGAGCTGCTATTTACAAAACATTTCTTTCCTCTTTTGTGCACAGCACCATTTTCTTATCTCAGGCTTCTTTTTTAAAAAAAATGGTTTTCTGGTTATGGAGTTTTTGATTTGAATAGTTGAACTCAATGATTGAATAAGTTATTGATGGTTTGCATTGTAGCTGGCAAGTAGATTGATTCAGAAACTTTAATGTCTTCCCCTCTTCCCCCAGACCAAAACCTTATTACATGGTGATGTGTTATTTTTAAAAATGTGTAAAAATAAGTATTGAAATTTGCATATATTTAGTCGGATCCTGTCTTATTTTCTCTAGTTGGCAAAATATTTTTTTGGGAATAAGTCAACTTTTTTTCCAACCTAGAGTGGCTCCACTCAGCATGTCATGATCGGGGTGCAGTTGTTGTCACAGCTAGTGTGTGAAATGAACCAAGTTAGTGAGGTAAGCATTCCCATTCTGTGCTTCACATTTATGAATTCCATAAAGATCATTTACCTGATTAGTACAGAGGCATGTTTCATTGTACTCGGTCAAAACACACCTGTAGCCATCAGTCCCCCTGTTGAAAAGTTTGGATAATTCTGTCATTTATGCATAACAAAGCAGCAAATTAATAAAAGTGATAAAGAGGCAGGGGTTGCAGGAGTGTATGGAGAGTTTGTTATCCTGACCATCAGAAGGATGGACAGATGAGGGGAGATGAGCTGTGTATGTCTTCACTGGGTAAGGTAGCAGCACAGCGTACCTTCCTTGCTAAGATTTTTGTAAAAAGGATAAATATGAGCGACCACTGAATTTTGTTAAACAAAATACATGCATTTAATTACAAAAATAATATGGATTTACTTTTACTTTTCCATTTTGAAGTGCCAGAAATGCAATTCTTTTATTGTTATTCTCACACAAACACTCGGAACTACAACCAGAGACACCAGATTATTACATGTAAATGCAACTAGCCTTAACTGTTCTGTTCCAACAGTTTGGGTTAGTCCCTAAAAATTAATGCATTTTTTTAACCCACTTTATGGTAAAGGGAGTAACATGAAAACAAGCCTAAAATTTTAATGATTTCCTTGTCCAGGAAAAAATCTAGTATTCTGATACCATGTACTGGTGTGTTAGTTTTGAAAGAATTACTGGCCAGCAGTTAAAAATTTAGCTGATAGTGCTAAATAAATTGTTACTTGTGTACGCGGGTGCTTTCTTTCTGTTCTCTTTCGTCCGACACTAGGATGCCAGATTATGTACAATTGTTTAGTAATTCAGAATTTTGGTCAGGATATAGATGGCTAGGTTCCTCTTGAGTATGCTGCTTTTGTATTTAAATTTAAAATTCTTGTTATTTTGTATTTTTGTTACATGATGCTATGTTTTGTTATTGCTTTATACAGTCTGAAGCCAGCAGGTCACTCACCAAACACAGAAAAATTGCCTCCTCATTTCGTGACACGCAGCTGTTTGAGATTTTTCAGCTGGCCTGCTCTCTGCTTCGGTCAGCGGCTGGAAATTTAAAAAGTCTTGACTTCTCTGACAGCAATCAGGTAAGGTGTTTCAGACCTTCCTTCTCCCATTTGAGGGCACAGTCAGTGACAGTTTTATCATGTGAACAAATGTTGAAAAAAACAGGAGATAACTAACTGCTCGATGAAATCCACACCTTGGGAACTTATTTTTATGATTTCTTTAAACTTAATTCCGGAATAGCTAGTGCTTATTTCTTGCCAGACTGGTTCTTTGATGTACAGGTTTAGCCATTTTCTTCCAAGGCAGGAGGTTGAGGAGTTTGCATTCCGCCTGAGTCATTCCTAAGACTTAAAAAATTGGTGATCTAGTAGCTGCCCTACCAGATGGCTAGCACTATAGGAACAGTACTAGGACTGGCTGGCCTGGTGTCAGTATAATGGGACTGTGTGGGACTGAAGCCTGTTTTGCAAAAGCACTCCCATTGTGGCAGCACATGAATTTCTCTCAAGCAACACTTCTGATGTTAACCTCATTTGTGATGGGACATGTCGCAGTAAAAATCAGCCAAATTTTTTCTTGCTTGTTACATGTGCCTGATATTAGTCTTGGCATTTATGCTTAAATTTGGGCATGAAAACCGATTTTAAATTTCCATGATATCCTTTGCCTAATCAAATTTTGAACATAACCCATACAGCTGTTTGGCATAAACACTTTTGAGTTATGCTTTTGGAGATGTAACTGTAGAATCTGTGGTCATTAGGTGTCCACCCCTGATTTCTTTGAATGTGGCATATCAGAATCCCTGTCTTATAAAATAAATGATGATATAAATGCTGTTTGAATTGTCCATTTGATTGCTGCTGTTCCAAACAAGGAATGGGGAGCTTGTCTAGCTTTACAGCGACTGATAACAGGTTAATGCAAGAACTACCTCCTAGCTGGAAATTCTTTCCTACAAAGGGAGCATATTCTTTAGCTCAATGGCAATTGAGCTGTTCTCATAATAAACCTCTGTCATCAAAACATGGAATTTCCGGTCTGTTTCATTTAATTAGGTAGTGGGAGAGCAACGGCGGGCGACTTATATGTGTACAAAATAGGGCTACGCCTTGTTCTTTCAAACTCATAAAACTCACGAATGCAAGCATGTATATTATAAATAAACACATCGCTTGAAATAGCAAAGATTGCTGCACAGAAAAGTGGTGGTGTTTTGTTTACATAAAGCGGCACATTATCATTAAATTTGACATAAAAAGTACGTAAAATCGCGAAATCACTGACACATTGGGGTATTTTTACTAGGTCAGGAAATCATGATTTGCTCTCCTCTGTAACAGTTACTGGACTAGAAATCACACCAACATGCAGGTAAATCAGTGCCCTTTCCAAAGTTTGTGGAAACTTGTGATTGTTCTTCAGATAGTTTAAATTTATGCAATTTAAAAACTTTAAATGCGTTTTTCAACAACTTGCAGTACAGTGTTCAGCACTTGCCTAAATAATGTTGGAATCTGCGTTCAGTTTTCTTTCAAACCATACACAAGTTGTTTTCTTTCAATAACATGGGAGATAGCAGCTGCATTTGTAACATGAGTAGTGATGGGCCAATTTAAACATTGGTCTCGAGAAGCAGTGGGGATTGACATAAATTTTCTTGCTCTTGCTGATTTAAACCGATTCGAATGTTTACTGGGAAGTATTTCATATCAGTCTTATGCACCATATTAAAAGGTGTTTGTGTAAATGATTGACATTTAATTATTTTTGGCTTTAGGTAATACAGGTGCCGATCCATAATTATTAATAGAGGTGGCAGTGTCGACTCAAAAAACGCAAGTGTGGATTAGCTCATTTTCACAATTGAAGGCGATCCCAAATTATTAATATAAAATTGTGGATTTTTTTGGGATAAAGGTCTACTTTTACGGTAGCAGATTTTTACTTTGTGATTCGGCTGTTTTTGATAGGCTAAAAATTATTTTTCTTTAGGCATTCTAATGCAAGTAAGACAACTTCCATTGTCTTAGGTAGTAGATGTATTGTCTGGTATTACTAGCACTGTTACTGTAACTGTACAATTTTTCATTCTTGCATTATCAGTTTACATTTAAAAAAAATAAAACATGCCTTTGCATGCAGTTTGGCATATTTGTGCATTCTGCATTTAGCCATTTTTGGGAGGGTTCTGTTAAAAAACACTTGGTATGAATGACTTAGAAATGTGGAATATGCATCTACTGGTAATAGAAAATCAGAAAAGTGAAGTGATATGTTTTTCACTGGATGTAATATATTGATTTCTGGTGCCTGAACTGGAGTTAATTTTATGGGTTTTGTTGGGGTTTTTTTTTTTTGGTTTTTGTTGGTTGAGGTTTTGTTTTTGAGCTCTCGTGATAGTACCCACATTTATAATTATGTGACTTTAAAGCTATTGAAGATATTTGCTTCAAATTTTGTTGTTTTTTATGGCTTGAATTTTTCTTTTAGAAAAACAAAGCATTCTACCTATATTCAGTTTCAAATTTTCACTGCTGTTACCTCATTTAATGAAGTGGGAGGACATGTTTTATTGGAAGCAATTGGTTTTGCTGAACAACTCAGTGCTGTTGCTAAAAATGCTTGGGAAACCCACAAGGCTAAAGGAATAGCAGCACATGGTGGGACAAAAACCTGGCTGACAACTAGTGTAGTGAAGGGATTCAAAACTAGAATGGAAGTTTTTGAGGTCTGAGGGGGTTATCACAACCAGCATTACTGTAAAGTGTAAAACTGTCACTACTAACTTTGCCTAATAGCAAATCATGTATGTCTATGTTAAACAGAATTGGCTGAAATGACCACACATTTAAAAAATGGCCATTTCGGCTGCATAGATTAGAAGAGAGTAGTTTTTGAATGCCTGTGGCTTGGAGAGTCTCACAGAGTTCTGAAGTCATGCTAAAACACAATTGCAGAGGCCCACATTAAGCACAATGACTGTGTTGAAAGTTGAAAGTTGCCAAGCGAACTTTGGTTGGTTGTTGCAGCATGGTCTCCTGTCTCATACGCTGCGTCTCGCACAGAATTGTCTTACCTTTGACTTTATTGGCACCTCGACAGACGAGTCCTCAGACGATCTCTGCACTGTCCAGATTCCTACCAGTTGGCGAACAGGTCAGCAGGATTTTTCAGAATATTTCAGAGGGGTTGCCTTATGTTCAGTTCCAAATTGAGTCCTGACCTTGTAGGATTATAGGATATAAAGTTAATACCTGAGCTTTCCAAGACACCACTCCAAAATTCAGAACAATACTGCAAGGATATCATGATGTTGTTAGTAAGACCCTATGTTAATACCCTATAAAGTTTTCAATGGTTACTCAGTTGATTGCCATGGAAACGATGTACAACTAATGTTGCATGAAAATATCAGGTGTACAGAAGATGAATGCAACTTGTGTTACAGACATTTTATTGATTTATTATATAAGGAAAGTACCTGTCACTTTGTTGTTATGCCTCTAGAATGCCTTGAGATGCATGTGATTTATCATAGTGCAGGTTTGCAAAACAGCATAGCCTCCACCCACTTCATAAGTAAAAACAATCATTCTTATCATTCTTTTGTTATTTTGTGGGCAACATTTTTATTGTCACTGTCTAGAAAACAAGGTGACTAAGTACCAACTTTTTTGTACCCACAAGTGTTGCATATTGATTTTGAAGCAAAACCAGAATTTTCTTTCTTAGGAACACTGATGGCCTTCATCAGTCCAGACAAAGCATGTCAAACAAAAGTTTTCAAAACTTAGTCACATTTGATAGACTCCATAAATATTTTGATCCCTACTAGAATCAGAAGGTGAACTTATAGCTTTGACTTTTGTCCACTCGAAGTGCTGTTGTCGTGAAAAGTTATGTTCACTTTAGATGTACTACATTTCATCTACTTTTTTTTTTGGCTGCTGCTGCAGTTGGCTTAGCTTGATCTATCCTTTTCCATTCTTTGAATGTGGCATTCTGAGAACCAGATGACATATATTCAAGTCAAGCATGAACATCTGGCACAAGAAAAATCTGCTAGCTTTCACTTCATGTGATTTAAAGAAAAAACGTTTTGTACATCTGGAAAGAATTTTAGGTCCAGGTTGCATTGCACTGCAGGATGGTCGGAAACTTCCAAAGCATATTTGTGTAATGTGTGAACTAGCCTCATTCAGCTTTGGTGAATTCTGGTAGTGTGTATGCATCTTCCTTACTAGGAATTTTCTATTCCTTTATGTTAAGTGAGAAAAGGGTAGGAACCTCTAAAAGGAAATTTCCATGAACTGAATGCATGCTTGCATTTGAAAATTGAGTGCTTGCTTGTTCTGCTGGTATGTGACATTTCCCTTTATGTGGAATGAGTAGTAAGATTGCTAAGTCCTTAATATTGACTATTGGTGCTTATCTTAAACAAAATGTGACCAAACATGGTGTGATACACCATCTTTAATGATAATAAACAGCAAATGAGGACCGAGCGCTTAAATTATCTTTATTGATATATTTGTGGATGGTTTTATGCAATAACACAGGATGTATAACGGAGATGATAAACTGTCAAAATATGTCAATATCTCACCATTGCCAAAAAATAAGGGTTTTGTCAAACTTAATATTTTGTGAACTGAGGTGATTAAAGCTTCTTTGAAAAAAAAGTTGTAATAACGGCTAAAATCGTTCAGAGGTTGTGAAGGGGTGTAGGTTTGTTGGCTTTATGTCAGTGGTGATATGGCAGATGCTAACCAGCAGGAGCTTTATCTGTAATCACACGTGTTTATTAAGCATGGAAAAATTGTACAAAACATTATGGCAGGCAGTGCGTGGCTGTGGCAGAGAAAAGTAAAAGAACAAACCACCGGTTTGGCTTTTTTGCTATTTTTTCTAATTTGGTGGTGGGGAGGGGGGTTTCTGTGTTACAGGATTTGACGTAAGTCCTCTTACTGTTATATTATTTCGAAACTATTGATATCAATGAGAGACTTTTAATCCTATTTGATCTATTCTCACACAGTTCTTTTGATATTTTGTCACAAGTGCATTCATATGTGTTTGCCTTAAGGTAAAATTAATAAAGAACAAATGAGGACAGAGCGCTTAAATTATCGAAAGATAACTCCAACAAAGATACTGGCAGCGCTCACATATAGCCGTATGCAGATCTACTAAGTTCCTTTCTTTCGGCCCTCTCTTTGCTACGTGTTTGGGTACGGTAAGCTCCCTTTGGGCACAGGCGTCTGCATACGGCTATGTGTGAGTGCTGCCAGTATCTTTGTTGGAGTTATCTTAAGGTAAAATGCACAGGGAATTCTGATCTAGTTTATGGAATCTGTGAAAAGTTATGCTTTGCAACACTTTATGAGAGTGTTGACTTTTCTAGACAGAATGTGTAAAATAAATGAGCACCTCTGACAGTTTGTGGCTTGTGACCTAACCATTGGGTTTTTCCTCCCTGCTTGGCAGCATTCCTGGATGTTACTACCCTAGAGCTGTTTTTTGATCTCTACAATGGACTGCCTCCATCTTTGTCACATACTGTAAGTCCATACCTTTGTGCATCACGCTGAGTGAGACACTGCTAACATTTTATGTGAACTAAATATTTAAAATAATTTTTTTTAAAAAGTAAGCCATGTGAGAAAAATGACTGCAGGACTAAAGGGCTCAATAATGTGCAGAAAATTACATGCAGATTTGTATAAAATAAAATATTTCTGCAGACGGTAAAGGTTTTTTTTTAAAAAATGAACACTTTTAATTTTGTATGCTGAGGCCAAAAAAGCTTTGTGGTTATGGTTACCTGACTGCCCTGTTTGTTTTGCTGAAACTTCACCCTTTTGTTAGCTGTTGTAAAACAGCATGTTCGTAGTGAGCTATTGTGAAGGCCACATGGATTGTAATTTTACAGCAGACCTTCATATGTGCAAAATCTTCCATTTCCATGATAGCTTTTTTTTTGGCCCACATATTAACAAGAATACTTTTTTCCTTCAGCCTAGTATTTATTTTACGTTATTGATATATATTAACTCACTCTTGACGTAGGGCCATTTCCGCAGCAGCGTTACAGAATATGGTTATCCATGCTGTACGGAAGAAGCATAGACTTTAAAAACCTTTAAAACCAAAAGTTGTTCACTGGTAAGGGATGTCCTTGTATTTTAAAGTACAGGAATCATTTCTCTAAAGAGTTTCTTCCCTTGGACCAGAAATTACTCGCCATTACATAGAATTCTTTGCTCTTGAGCACACTAACTTGTTAGTTCAGAAGAAGACTTGAGGAAAAATCACCACAATTGGTTATCAGAGTTTTATCACGATTATAACTTTTCTTTGTGTGTTTGTTGATGTCTTTTATCCTGGATAAACTCCTAGCATTTATGGATAATTTCCACAAGGTATTATATACTACAAATGCTGTAAATGGCTGTAATAGGTGAGTGGTGTCAGTGGAACTTTTTCAAGACTGTGTTTACATTCACTTTGGTTACGTAATTCAACAGTCTTCTGCACAGCATCAGCAACAGACAGATTTCAGGTAGGAAAAGCCTTTTTCCACTTAAAGTTATCTTTCCACCAACGTTTGAATTATGTTTTTATCTTTAATAGTTTTTTAACAATTTTTGAAATTCAGTAAAAATCGCCCCAAATGCTGCGATTTCAGCAATGTCAGGCATTGTAGGACCACGTCAAAAGTGAGTTAAAACTGTTACAAAGGAAATAATTATTTTCCAGGCTGGGACCAAAAGAAAGGAATAAACAGCTATTTAAAGGACACTGATGGTGATAAGTACAGGGAATAGGTTCTGAGATCTGGATTGTTTTCAGGCTCTGTCTTGCTTGGTGCAAATGGCATCTGTCAGAAGGTCTTTGTTCAACAATGCCGAGCGAGCCAAATTCCTCAACCATCTAGTCATGGGAGTGCGGTCCATTCTAGAAAATCCACAGGTGAGTTGGCAGGTGGGATAGCCCAGCTGATTGAGCATTTGGTTAAAGACCAGGAATCTGGAGTTCAAATCCTGCCTGCGCCACATGGGCACTTCACAGTGGATGCTCAGATAATTTCTCGATATTGAGACTTTTCATGGAAGCTGTTGTCACAATGTCAGTTTAAATTTTACTAGAGAATACATTGCTTACTTGTGACTATAGTAGTTGAGCATGCGGCAGCTAAGGACAGTGGATCCTGTGAATAGTGGACCCTTGAAATACAGGGCGCCCCATATTACCAGACACTCTGGCCGTATACTGATCAGTTATAAGTCTCAAAAACAAAGCGACCTCGGATACATGGGACACGTGTAAGGTGTTGTCATATAGTTTTAAGTCGTGACAAAACTTTGCATGTGATCAGCTTGTTTTTGATGACACATTTTGTTGATGGGTAGACATGTTGATCTGTGCTGTTGTAGAAGTGCCATTGGCACATTGTTGATCACTGTAAAAGTTCTTTCCTTTGGAAATGTCACCAAACTGCACTGTCTACACATTTGTTCACCCGATCAGTTTTTTTTTAAAGGGATAGTGTCTATTGATGCACAGTTCGCATGTTTCTTGTCATTGAGTGTGCATAGCATCATTAAGCTCAAAGCGTTAACACATGAGAAAAAGGTGAATGTTCTTAAAGAATGTGGTGCCTCCTTCAGTTTGCTGGAAGAGGATCTTGGCTGCATAAAAACATGACAAAACTGAGAAGTGAATGTGATGTTATTAGGATTATGAAGGAATGGGAGTCGGGAGGGTGATCAGCTTTGAACTTTGAAAAGAAGAAAGCTGCATGCACAGAGGTAAAAGCTGTCATATTTGATTTTGTTCAGCAAGAGCCAAAATGTACCTGTAAGTGGCAAAATGATTGATGTAGGCCTTGCAATTTATTTTTTTTACTTGCTATTTTTATTGCATTTTGTGTTCCTTTGCCAATCATTTCAAGTTGCTCATTCACAGATTTAATTTGTAAAAAGTCTTCAGTTAAAGATGAGATGCTACATTTTTGCAGCTGTTTCTCTAAATATGGGACGTCTGAAAGTAAAGCACTTCCTAATGGATGGCTGCTATTCACAAGATCCAGTCCTTGGACATGCAGCATGCTTGTTGATGTCAAATACAGACAAAACAGTGAACATTCATATTCTGTAAGATGGCCCTTACTGTTTTGGAAATTATGAGTGTCTGCATTTATGGCCAAGTAGTATTGCTGCCTCGACACCTGCACATTGTCAGGAGCAACTGTGGTCCTAAGGGCTGCTAGGTCATTAGACATGGGGAAATGCAAAACCAATGGAGTGAATACCCATGGAGTATGGTGTGCTTTGTAATATTTGGTGTTGCAGGGCCTCTCTGATCCAAACAATTATCATGAGTTTTGTCGACTATTGGCACGTTTGAAGTCCAACTACCAGCTGGGTGAGCTAGTCAAGGTGGACAACTACGCTGATGTTATCAAGCTGATTGCAGAGTTCACTGTCACCAGCTTGCAGGTAAGAATACCAGACAATTTAATACCATCAAGTTCATTGCATCCACAGGGCTAATGCTGTCTGTCTCTGCCCTGTACCACCTGCTTGTCTTTCTTTTTCACAAATTTCTGTTACCAGAGCCTCAAAAAAAAAACCAAAAAAAAAACGTTGGAGTGGGATGGTAGGTTTGTGCAGGGAGGATGCTAGACGTGCTTAAAGTTAAAAACTCATAAATGGTTATCTGAAACTTTTTTAGGTCACTAAGGAAAGAAAAATTTCTGTTATCCAATTTTCTTTTTATAAGCATCTGACTACTTTCGGTCCCAGTCATTAGTGCTGTATGCATCTTACTGCAGAGTGCTGATGTGCAGAATGTTGCTTGCTTATTAGTTTGTGGAGAGAAGAGTGATGGAGTGGGTGTGTGGACTTGTGTGTAATTGTGGTTTTGTTTTAAACAAACATTTGCATCTACTTGTTGGTGTGCATACAGATGTGGCAGTTTGCGCCCAACAGTGTGCACTACCTCCTGGGTCTATGGCAACGAATGGTAGCCTCTGTCCCTTACGTGAAAGCAGCCGAGCCACACATGTTAGAAACGTACACTCCAGAGGTCACTAAGGCTTATATCACATCAAGACTGGGCTCTGTGCACTCAGTCATCAGGTAACAGAGATTTTTAAATTAAATTTTGTTTTATCTTTCTGTGCTGTCATATGAGAAGATGTGAAACTAAGACAGTCTTCTGGAACAAGAAGTATATCAGAAATATTTTGATATATTAGGTCCCTTTCTACTAGCAGTCAGTTGATGCTCAAATTGGTATGTTTATGGTATAGACTTTGTTTTGCTTACATTATAGTTGATATTTTTAATCAGGAGTGTATCATTTTAATAATTTCTACATTCTGATTATCCCCTGACATTGGAGCATTGTTGGTCTGTCACATCAGAAATAAACCAAAGATTGAAACATCTAAGTAATGAGAGCTTTTAACTCAGTCTTGACGTACTGCCATTTCCTGGAAAGGGTCAGGGGACATCACTAGTCTTTTCTGCAAAGGAAAGCTTTTTATGAATCACTCAGCTTGAAAACAATTTAAATCTAGATGTCTAAATGTGAAAGTCAACATCTTTTGTTGTATATTCTGATCATTCAGCTTTCGCAGCGGAAGAGCAGTGAAAAAAAAAAAATGCTCCCAAGGTTATGTGATAGATTTAATTAAGAAATAATGACATTTCACATAGGGAGTCTTTTTAGTTTTCAGGTGAAAGTAAGGCATTGTTGATGGTGAAAATAAGGCATTGGTTATAGTGACAAAATAAGGCATCGTTTATGGTGAAGGTAAAGCATTGGTTACGGTGAAAATAAGGCATCGTTTATGGTGAAGAGAGGGAATTGGTTATGGTAAAATAAGGTATTGTTTATGGTGAAGAGAAGGAATTGGTTATGGTAAAATAAGGTATTGTTTATGGTGAAGAGAGGGAATTGGTTGCGGTGAAAATAAGGCATTGTTTATGGTGAAGAGAGGAAATTGGTTATGGTAAAATAAGACATTGTCTATGCATTTGATTAAGGCTGAGCATGTTTTGCAGGGAAGGTGCTGAAGATCCACTTGATGACCATGGGTTGATCTCTCAACAACTAGAACAGGTGAGTTGGCTATTTGGTGGTCTTGCATTTCGTTTAACATTTCCAGATAAAAATTTTAAATGAAAAGAGTTAACATAAATAGGAAAAAAGCAATAAGATGATTGTATTGTTTGTGTACTAAATTCTGGAAGGAAAACAAAATTTGTTTCTGTATTCTGTGCAGCTGTCCACTATAGGTCGTTGTGAATATGAGAAAACGTGTGCACTACTAGTCCAGCTGTTTGATGAGTCAGCACAGAGGTATCAGGAAATGGTGTCTACTGGAACACAAACCATGGAGTTGGCAATAGAAGAAGGTTTGTACACTTGTCTCAGTTTTAAAAGAAGATAATTTGTCATCTGTCTGTTCATTGAAGCATGTTGAAACGGAAGCGATTCATTCCTTTTAAGTAAGTCTACTTTGGGATGGTTTGTAAAGTTTTGTAGATATTTCTAAGTCAGAAGGAATTAGTATACAAACAATGCAGAAACGAATATGTACATCTGCATTTAGTTAACGAAACCGAAGATCCTTTGTGACATTTGTCATCTTACTAAGATGATGCACACAGATGACGTCTGGTCAAGATCTAAGACTCAGATGGTGGGCCTGCTCACTGACTTCCACCCACAGCCTGCTTTAAATTTCCGGTGGCATTCATAGATCTTTGTTATGAAATCTTCTGTCAAGCACCTAGGGGTTCGCTAGGGGTGCCATGGGAGAGAGCCTGGTTGCTCCAGCAGTGTTGGTGATCAGTCGGAACAATAGTGGTCACGATCGTTCTTAGCAGTATGTTCGGTCTTTCAAGGTGCATTTGTTTTGAGCTTCGAGGGATGAAAGTCGAATTAATAAATGCTTTTGCATTGCAGCCCTGGGTTGGTTGCATGGGCATTCATATCTCCTGTCTGTACATAAGGTGCACATAAAATGCATGGCAAATGGGTCCTGCAAATCCTCTTATGATCAGATATAAATCCTTATGCAGCCCAACCCTGGAATGTTGCCTTGGCATGTCTTGTGTTTTAATTGGCTCATTGTCTTTGATCTTGCCATATGTTCATCTCTAAGCAACAGTCACTTGTTTATTTAGCTTTTACCACACTCATAAATGTTGCTGAAAATCTAGTTTTCTGCGACTGCTCAGGGCTCACTGGCTTAACACTGGATGTTCTGACAGGGCGGTTGACGTGGCTTGTGTACATCATTGGAGCTGTGATAGGTGGTCGTGTTTCTTTTGCAAGCACAGATGAACATGATGCGATGGATGGAGAGCTTGTCTGCAGGTAGGATGTGCACATGGTTTTAAACCACACATAATTAAGTCCACACATAAACCTGCGTGGCCACAGGTGTACTTTATACAGGTCCGGAAGTGGTAACTTTCAGTGGGGGTTGTCGATTTTATTGGCGTGTTTGGAATTATTTGGTGTGCGTTCAAGAACTGAGAGAGACTGCATGTGGATGCATGTAACTTTTAAAAACGTCTGTGATGTGTCATCTTTGCCAAAAGGATTTATTAATGATTTGTGCAGGGTTTTGCGCCTGATGAACCTGACTGATTCCAGACTAGCTCAGGGTGGTTCAGAAAAGCTGGACCTAGCTATTCTCAGCTTTTTTGAACAGTTTCGAAAAATATATGTAGGGGACCAAGTACAGAAGACTTCGAAAGTGAGTATAAATTGTTTTTAAATAGCTTTTTTTGACAGAATGTATGCTTCCCAGAAAATCCTGCCTTCTTAGCTTCAGATAAAACAGTTCCTTGCTTTTGTTTGTGAAGACACAAGCAGTCCATTCTGTGGGAGCAAATGTTTCTTCATGGTGATGTTGATTTTATCTCAGGTGTACAGAAGGCTGTCAGAGGTTTTGGGCCTAAGTGATGAGTCTATGGTTCTGAGCGTATTTATCGGCAAAATGTGAGTGTTGTCCAGCTTTACATTTTACACTCTGCTTCGCCCACCCTCCCACCTTTTGGTTCTTTTCTGGCTTGAGAGGATTAGTCATGCTTAGGGATCTTCTATCCTTCCTCCTTTTCTTTCTCTCTCTCACACACACACAAACACACAAAAGAAGAATGCAGAGCTTTTGTGAGGAACTGATAACAGATATTTTTCCATTGCTGTGTTTTAAGCCATTACCCTTCTCACTGTCATCAAGCTGCATTGTGTAACTTAGCTTTCATCAGAAGATGGATACATACTAACTTCTTTCATGTCTTTTCTTGCCCAGAGATAATAGTTTATCATTTTGTTTCGTATCCCTAGCATCACAAACTTGAAGTTCTGGGGCCGCAGCGAGCAGATCATCAGCAAAACGTTGCAGCTCTTGAGCGACTTGTCCGTTGGCTACAGCAGCGTCCGCAAGCTGGTTAAACTGGATGCAGTGCAGTTCCTGCTAAACAGCCACACGGTACAGTTTCCTTTGTCCTGTTACTAACAATTTTACTAATACTATTACTTTGTCCTATAAGAACTGTTGCTGGTATTCAGTACAATAAACAAAAGCCTGCAAAGATAGCCCTGGTCATTTGTTTACTGTGCTTTGCATTATTCTTGTAGAGTAGCTGTTTGAGGAGTCGGTGATCTAAAAATTGTGGACCAGTTACCTATCTGTAGCTTCTGAGCTGACGTGTTTGCGAATTTTGATGAGATCGAGAACTGTTGATTGATACATTAAGTGGCTGCGCTTTGTTTGGCGGACGAAAGTCTACCAATTCCGAGAACTGCTCTGGTTCCAGAACCGGAAGCTTTCGCCTCCCTCTTGCAGCCCTGAACCAACATGGCCTGGATGACATGGGGTATTCCCATTGTGCACCCTCCACCTCAAACAGAAGTCTTCACCGACTCCTCCCTGACTGTCGTGGGCAGGGTTGAAAGCATAAACCTTTCCCCTGTTGGCCTTCCTTCCATGCATGCTGCAGAAGGTGGAGTTCGACCGTCTCTGTCTCATTCTCTTCGCGCCTCATTGGCCAACGAAGGCGTGGCTTCTGGATCTCCTGTGGCGGAGCAGAATGGACCCACTTCCCCTTTGGGTTGCTGTCGGAGTCTTCCTCCAGCCGCATTCCAGCACCCCTCATTCCAACCCCTAGTTTCTCTGTGCGCGTGGCTCTTGTAGCCCATTGTGCAGTGCATTGAGGCGCCTCCACCTCCACATTATGTTCCATGGCATCTGCCCACCGCAATTTCTTGAAAAAGGTGTACACCGCTCACTGGTGGCATTGGGAGGAGTGGTGCCGTGCCCAGGGGCTATACTCGGCCAGGCCTAGGGTTACTAGGCCACCTAGTCGCCGAGGTAATCCTTGGCATCTGGCTGTCCCAGGCCCGCACCCCCAGCGTGGGACCCCTTTTTCGTTCTCTGCTCCCCTCCTTATGAACCTCTTCGCCAAGCTAATCTGGCTGAATTAACACTGAAAACTGTTTTTCTAGTCATGTTGGCCTCTGGCCATAGAGCCAGTAAGGTTCACACCCTCTTGGGTCTAGAGCGTGACGTACATGGTGAGAGCAATAACTCTAGGTCTCTTTCCTTCTTGCCTGACTTCCTGGCCAAGAATCAGCGACCTGGTGACCCATCCGCGTTGGTCACTATCCTGCCAATGTCCACGGTCCTGGCTCCATCCAAACCAGATTTAGTAAACTGTCCAGCCCGAACATTGCGTGACTACAGACGGCGTATGCGGCCCTTACATGTTACCACCCATCGCTTATTCCTCACCCTCCAGACTGGGCACACGCGAGAGATATTGAAGGTCGCCATCTCGCCCTTGGTCACTACTGTTATCTGGTGAGTGTATGCTGCGGCAGAAATGGGGGGAGGGGGGCAGGGCTCTCACTGCCCTTGGCTACGGCACATGCACATGAGGTGAGGGCGTGGGCCACCTCACTAGCTTCACAGTTCAACGGTTTGCAAGCTGCCTACTGGCGTTCAGAGTACCCGTTCGTCAACTTCTACCTCCAGAACCTCTCTTGTCTGGTGAGCAGCCTTACTAGGCTTACACTGGTGATATATATTTTTTTGGAAGGTGCAGTTAGGGATCGCTAATTGAGAATTTAGCACTTTGGGTCATGGTAAGTATTGCTAAAGAAACACAAATTTAGATCAAGAAATTTGTATATTTTTCACTGCTTTCAGAGTGAACACTTTCCCTTCCTTGGCATCACGACCAACAACAGCCCAATCTCAGACATGCGGTGTCGCACAACATTCTATACTTCCCTTGGCCGCCTTCTTTTGGTCGACCTTGGAGAAGATGAGGAGAAGTTCTACCAGTTCATGATGCCTCTCACAGGTTAGCTTCTTTGGTGCTTGGGTGTATTTAAAAAATATATTTGGGTTACCTCACTGTAGCAAAACTATTACAATAGTGGCATAAGTACAGAGCAGGTATGAGCACCGGTAATCTCCCAGAGTTATGCCACAGATCTGTCAGTTTATTCTCACCTGAACTTCATAGACGTGGATGTCTTGGTCATTTTACATGTATATATATCTTGTTGATCTGGTCTGTTACTGTTTGCTGCAGCTGCCTTTGAGAATGTAGGGACGCTCCTGAGCAATGCAAACTCTCCAATCAAAGTGGAGGAAGCCAAGGTGAATAACTGTAGTAGCTGTCTCATCATCATGGGTTGTGTGTGTTGCTATTATTGTTAAAGAATCTGATTGCATATTGTTGGAGGGTGGTCCATAGCACAACAGGAACACCTCTTCATTATGCATCAGGTTACAGAACTGGCCATCCAGAGTTTTCTCTGGGCACTCTTATTTTTTTCCTCCACACTCTTTATCAGC
Organism: Lanistes nyassanus; assembly: GCA_004794575.1. Lineage (NCBI taxonomy): Eukaryota > Metazoa > Mollusca > Gastropoda > Architaenioglossa > Ampullariidae > Lanistes > Lanistes nyassanus. The sequence goes on from SMGT01010088.1 coordinate 113,005, forward strand.
ACAACTCTCATTTCTCCTCAGGTCAAGAGGTCACCATAATTGTAGGCATTAACAAGACAAAAAAAAATTTGCATATTATAATTATCATCTAGTATTCTTTGTTTGCCATAGTTTTGATAACATAAATGTTTCAACGTGCCTGTTATATTGTCAGGCATTGTGATGTGCATAGTACAATGTGTGTGGTTGTGTTCTTCACTAGAGATCACTAATAGGACTGGCCAGGGATTTGCGTGGCATCACCTTTGCCTTCAACACCAAGACAAGTTACATGATGCTGTTTGACTGGATGTATCTTTTCCAGGTTATTTTTGGGATGTGTTTGACCTCTTTGTGTGCATTACTGATTTGTGGTGTTTGACTGGGTAGATCCCTTTCTCGCTGTTGTGAGAAGTGTTTGACCTCTTGTGTGCATTTCTGATCATTTGGGATTAGAAAGACATGAAAACATATGGTGTGCAGAATGTTGCTTCAGCCGTTATAGGCAAATTGACCTTTAGTCGGTATAGGTAATCAAAATCAGCCAAGCTGTTTCTTAACACCTTCAGTTACCCCGCCTACACTCCAGTTATACAACGCGCTATGGAACTCTGGTATCACGATCCTGCCGTGACCACACCTATCCTCAAGCTGATGGGTGAGCTGGCTCAAAACAGGTGATTTTCTTTTTTTGTTTTGGTCACTAGACAGTACTTGATGGTCAGAACCTGCTGGCGTTGACCACATCCAATAGAAAACTGTAGCCTGCCTTGCCTTGTTGTCTCTTTGTCACCCAATATTACGAGCCATCATGGAGGCTCAGTGCTGTTGAATTTTTCCCTGCTGTAGAAGTAAGGTAGTTCTGTAAAAACCTTAGTGTCATAGTAAATAGTCGGTGCTTTGCAACTCCACCCCATCCCCATCATATAAGTAAAATATTTGTGTGTGTGTGTGTGTGTGTGTGTGGCTTATGTATATAGGAAGTTAAATATTTGTTTTGTATTGTGAATATGTACATATCTGCTGTTGAGAACTTGTATTTTCTTTCCAGGTCACAGAGGCTGCAGTTTGATGTGTCCTCTCCCAATGGAATTCTTCTGTTTAGAGAAATTAGCAAGATGATAGTCAATTATGGTGAGTGCAACACACAGTGACAGTAAATTGCTTCAGAGCTTGTCCCTGTCTTTTTCTAGCTGGATGATGGGTCAGTAAGTCGAATGGTATAAATTGGTGTGTTTAGGGCTTTTCGTATCAGGGGTGGGGGTTGGTGGTGGTTATGTGTGTGCTTGCTTTTGTTAGTGAACAATAAAGTGTTGGGGTGTTTTAGCAGCTGTGCTGTGTTATCCCATTGTCCGTCTTGCGGAGCAGTAGGACCATCAGCGAGCGAGGTGCAGTCGCAGGCTGAAGCCTCGGAGGGTAAGAGGGGTTGGTGCATAGTTTGGCTTTCCTTCCGCACACCTCCCCTTACCCCCTTGGCGGTGGGTTCACACATGGTCTGTGGTCTGCGCGAGTAAAATTTCTGTCAGTTCACATAAATACAATTTACTTTGCAAGTTGTGATCTTAAATCTAAATGATCCATTTGATGTTTTAACATTAAACCTGAAAATGTGTAGTTTATTCTAATTAACTTTGTTGGGGGGGGGTGAGGTGTCCTGTAAGCACATTTGCGCACGCAGGTGACGTTGATGCCATTTCCAGACATGCGGTGCACATGTTGTACTGAACATGTGCCCTGTAATGTACAATCTTAGAATTAATTTGTATAGATTCCGCTGTAGATTGTAAAGGAAGTCACTGCAAATACATTTCATTCATTTAAAAATGTGCTGTTTTTTTTTAACCTGTTTCAGCACTCTGTTTAGTTTTTGTTCTTTGTTTTTGGGGAAACACGCGATTTCAGTTGAACTAAATACATGTACAATAAATACAATACAATAAACGTGTTTAAATCTCTACCTGGTTATTGCTTTTTTGATTTTTTTCCTTATTTTTCTCTTTCTATCCTTTGTCTCATGAACAGTTTTTATACTAAGTGCATTTATATATGGTCCCCAAGTTGCAAATTAGAGACACCCCTGATGAAGGGGCACCTGCCATGTAGGGACACTTTTGGGTGGAACCAGGGGTGTCTCCACAAGACAGGTTTTACTGTACAGTGACCTTCACAATTTAAACAATGACACCTGACATTTTTTTAAAGATAGGGTAATTTTGACCTTTAAACTTTTGGCCTGTGGGATATCCTGCAACTAACCAGACATTTTTTTTGTGGGTAACTAAGCTCGATGTTGATCTTTTTTTGTTTTGGTGGGGAGCCAGATTTTTTTTGTCTTTTGTTCACCTGACATGAAGCTTTGTTTATTTGCTTCAGGTTCCAGATTATTAACAATCGGAGACATTCCCAAGGAACAGATTTATCCAATGAAATATCCTTTATGTATATCTTAATGTTTTTTGTTTGTGATCTAACACACTGCTTTATATAATCTTAAATCCTTTCAGTTCTCATGTTTTTTCCCCTAGCAGGTATGGACAAAACACAGTTCGTACTTTTTTTCATGCAACACATATACACAATTCTTTTCAAATGCATGGTTATAGTTCATTACAAACATCTCAGAATTGAGCAAATCTTCTTTCCTGAGATACAAGCCTTCAGAAATCTACCTCTGGCCTCTAGGCCCATGAATATGTTTTCCTTGTCAAGCTATTGCTACTGGGAGGGCTCCAGCAGAAGCTGATGACATCAATGCATAATGTTGTACCAGCTTTTGGGAAGTATCTGCATAGACGAACATGATGATTGAAAACTTTTTCTTTAACGCTCTTTAAGTTGAAAGGGATCTCAATATGTTTCTCCATGCTGAAGGCAGCCCTCTGTGGCAACTACGTCAACTTTGGGGTTTTTGGTCTGTATGGTGATGATGCCTTGGACAACGTTCTGGGCATGTTTGTCAAGCTGCTGCTGTCTATACCACAGAGTGACCTTCTGGTGAGCAGCAAATAACTTGTCTGCCAACCCACCCTTCCACAAGCATAAGAGCAATAGACACTTCACGGCCATTCATGCCACTTTAGTCTGTGGCTTTCCCTGGTTTCATCATACTGCTTTATTCAGCTGAGCTCACGCAGACCATTGTAGACGTCTCACCAACCCATCTCCTCCCCTTCCACCCATAGCACAAGTTCTGCCAGCAGCCTGCCAGTTTCATTTGATTCTTTTGTCATAACCCATTTTAATATCTTAGGTCCCAGATCATGAACCTGATTGTCATTATTGTCAGTGACTTTTATTGATGAGACAGTTTTACGACACATACTTCAGAAGAGGGTATTTGAAGCTGTTACTCCAAACGAACTCTTTGCAGGACTACTCTAAGCTTAGAACTAGTCACTATTGTGGTTCTTTGCAGGACTACCCTAAGCTTAGTCAGAACTACTATGGTCTTCTGGAGTGTCTGGCACAGGACCACATGAGTTTCGTGGCCAGTCTTGAACCGCAAGTCTTCCTCTACATCCTGTCTACCATATCCGAGGGTCTGGTGGCACTGGGTGAGTTGGCCATTTTGTCCTTGGGCTTTCAGTTTTCTGTTTGTCTGTCCACTTCTGAAGCTTATCATTGACAGACTAGAATCCTTTCTTTAACCATTAGTTTTCTGTTTGTCCACTTCTGAAGCTTATCATTGACAGACTAGAATCCTTTCTTTAACCATTAGTTTTCTGTTTGACATGTTTATACTTCGTGTCGAAGGATTTCTTGATGGAGAAGTATTTTATAAAAGAAAAACAAGTGACTGCCGCTTGGAGGATAAGCCCAAATTAAATGTAAAACAAGGGAACTGTACCAAGCTAGAAAAGGGACAAAGACGAAGACAATCTACATGTTTCGGGGCACTACCCCTTCATCAGGACGACACAAAAACGACAAAAAACCGACAACAACGAAACCAGAAGAAAAAGACTTAGCTTCAGTAGATGTGGCGCGTAGGCTGCATAGCAGGAGAATGACCAAGGGACAGTGAGTAAGAAAGGTTTAAAAGAGGGGCAGCCAATTGCAAGGTGGGTAGGAAAGGGTAGAGAAGGGTGGGGGTGGAGAGTGGGTGGGGGAGAGAGAAAGAGAGAGAAAAAGCAGTGCGGGTAAGGGGGCGTCGGTGAGAGAGAGAGAGAGTGGGAAGGATGTGAGAGAAAAAGAGAGAGATGGAGGGGTGAAGGGGTTAAGGGAAGGCTCATTGTTTTAGGTTGAGTCCAGTAGGTGCCATGGTACCGAAATGGGTAATGAAGTAGGACTCCATATTCTTGCGGTCAGTGGAGTCGCCCTTCATTTTCCAGATACCACAGACCCTCATGTTGTCGGCTGTGTGTGGGGGTGTGCTGAAGTGACTTGCAACTGGTGTGTTTCTGCAGTGTTTAGTGTCAGCTAGATGTTCTGTGAAGCAGGTGTTGAGAGTGCGTTCTGTCACCCCGATGTAGAATAAAGTGGGACAGAGGGTGCATGTGATGGCGTAGACGATGTTGCTGTTGGTGCAGGTGAAGTTGCGTTTGATGACAAAGGTAGTATTGGGTGTGTGGAGTGTTGTGGTAGTGTTAAGGTAGGGGCAAGTGTGGCAGCGGGGGACATTGCACGGGGTGGAGCCGCAGGAAGGGGGGAGGGAGGTAGTCGGTTTAAGTTTAGAGTGTACTAGAGTGTACTAGAAGGTCTTGCAGGTTCTTATCCCGCGAGATGCTAGGAGGGGGAGTTTTTTGAAGAGGTCAGGTTCAGATTTGGACTACAGGTGCCAGTTGGAAAGGAGCATGTTTTTTAAGAGCATGATGGGATGTCGTATTTGGAATCAGTGCAGTAACATGGTCACAGGAAATTCAGGCAAACATAGTTGCGTTATTCCTGATTTTTCTGATATATATTAGGTAGGTCCAACCCCACAGTAATTGTTGCTATTAATAGCAAAATAGGGCAAAAATAGTCTACTTTAAGCACTGTTTACCAGATAAAGATACACTGTAATTCAAGAGCTGTTTGATTATAAAACAAAATGCTGAATACCCAAGAAATGTGGGATTTCTGAAACAAGGACATGGCATCATTGGCAGAGGAGCACAGCATCACTGGCACAGGAACACGGTGTCACTGGCACAGGAACACGGTGTCACTGGGACAGGAGCACGGTGTCACTAGATGGTGATGGCTCTCCGCTGTGCTAGAGGTGGCGTGTTGCTCAAGCTGTGTATGCCAGGAAAGAACATGCTGAATTCATGACTAAGGTGGTGATGTGTTATGAAATAGTCCTTTAAATAGTCAGATGTTCCCCGTCTTTGCCATTGCCAACAAATATCTTCCAAATAGTCTTGTTTCTGTTGGAACCACCAAATGGTATCTTCCAAATAATCATGTTCCCATCTGCACCACCAGACACCATGGTGTGCACAGGCTGCTGTGCCACTCTGGATAACATCATCACCTACCTGTTCCGCTGCCTGACCAGCAAGAAGAAGAAGATGGGGCCGCAAGCCATGCACAACTCCGAGGCTTTCCTGCGCAACCTGGAGCTGCATCCCGAGATTCTGCAGCAGATGTTATCCACTGTGCTCAACATCATCATGTTTGAAGACTGCCGCAACCAGTGGTCCATGTCACGCCCTCTGCTCGGCCTCATCCTGTTAAACGAAGATGTGAGAAGCAGTGGGAGAGTGCAGGGGTGTTTGTGTGCATGTTTTTGCATAAGCAGGTGTTCGAATACAGAATATCTGGTTATGTGTGCATAATTGACATTGTGTCAGTGTTTGTGTGCATGTGAATTTGCACATGTATATGTGTGCATGTGCATATAAGGTGCATGCAAACTTGTTGGTATGATTCTTGCCTGTGTTTGGGAGGACAATGTCAGCAAACCCAGCATGCTCAGGTTCTTGGTTTGCACGTGATGTCTTACATTGTCACTTCAGTACTTCTCGTATTGAATTTTGATCAGGACTAAGAGTTTCTGTCTTTCCCTCCTCCTCACCTATAAAGTTTGACAGAGCAGCAGATGGTGTGCTGTATGTTTTATAATGGCTGTTGGTTAATTTGTGTTTCAGTACTTTAACAAGTTACAAGAAAGCATCATCGCATCACAACCAGCAGAGAAACAAGAAACCATGGCCCAGTGCTTCCAGAACCTCATGGACGGCATAGAACGATCCCTGCTGACCAAAAATAGGGACAGGTAAATTTTTTTTTACGGTTTGCATTTATTTGAAACTGCTATTGGGTTGGAGTGATAGCTTTGGTGAGGAAGGCTAGTGAGTTGTTTTTTTTTTTGTGGGAGGGATTTAAGAACAGTGTCTAATCACAAGAGACCATCTCAGTTTTCAGTTCACAATTAAGCTTAGATGTTAAATTCATGTCTCAAACACTGGGCAGTCCAAGCTGCTGGCCTGAAGGAATTACAGGGACTTTCTTGCACTTATTTTGTATTCCAGGTTCACACAAAATCTGTCAGTATTCCGGCGAGATGTCAATGACTCCTTAAAGATGCCAAGTGGCAGTCCGCCATGTTCAACATCATTAGACATGATGAGCTATGGCTAAGCCTGAAGCTTCATCCTTCGAATACCATGTGCTTGTGTGAGAGTGACAGTGAGTGAGTGGGTGCATCCTTGTGCATGTGTATTCATGCACACTTGTGCACTGTCAGTGGTTGGGGGGGACCTGTCACAGCAAGGTGCCTATGATGTGCTGGTTTGTGTTGGTGCACCTGCTGTGGTTTTGCGTGGACTTTGTTGTGATTACTTCTGGTTACAGCAACATAGCCATGAACACTGTCCTTGCTCCTGGGTGCATTTTCATTGTTGAGAGAACTTGCAGAGCTCTGTTCAGGGGATCATCTAGTATGTGAAGTTGTGGATGTGATGTATTCATGTCGAGCAAACGTGCTTGTGAATAAGGTTGGTGATAGGGTTGAGGAAGAAATGTGGACAGTGGGAGATACTTATTCATAGGTGTTTCTAAAATGTTAAAGTATGTTTTTAATAGCATTTTTGTGGGGGGTTCTGTGTTCTATGGTGGCTTTTTTTTGGGAGGGGGTTAACATCTAGTATCTAATTTTGTTTGGAGTATCTAATCCTTTGACAGACTTGTGCATAAAGACAGCTGTGCTTGGGTGGTTCAGAAATATGAAACAGTTTATGCAAATATGCTTCAAGACTGAATGTACACACCTTGCTCCTTTTGCTTTCTGCTGTAAATCTCAATTCAGGGCTTCAAACATCCTCGCTTTTACTTGCTTTTCTGCCACCAGCATAAGTGGTTCTGCCTTTAGGAAAGAAATCTGCTGCTCAGAAAAAATGGACAATTTTTTTAAATAGCGTCTTTGGCTTTGTAATGCACCAAAATGCACTTCTATAAGTATATGATGTGTAATATACCTGAAATTTATGCTAAGATAATGGAAAATTTGAAGATATATCTGAATTGTTATTGTCTGCTCATATTTTCTGGAGTGAACTTCCTCTCTTTAAGCCTTGCTGTTTGAAACCTTGCAATTACACAGCAGGAGGGGCTAAAATGCAGCTGCCTTGCCAACTGTAGGACCCCATTGCAAATGTTTATGAAATGCCTGCCCATGAATCCTTTTGCAGCCTGTTAAATAGCTAAAGGCTCTAAAACACATACATCTCCAAGTGGGGAAAAGCCATCTGGCTAGTCATGCTCACACGTTTGACATCAAATGTATAGGTTAATCTGATTGTACAGCGTAAACTTTAGAGTAAAACTACAGTAGTAGTCTGTATATACATGCCTGCAGAAATGCATGTGTGTCATTTGGAGTCAGTATACCTACACTTGCATAAGGCCCTGGTGTGGGAAGCAGCTAGCGGGAGAGGGAGGCAGGGGAGGGATATGATTGGCATTCTGGACTGCGGCTGGCTGATCATGTGATGCTAGAATATGATTGCATCTGCAGGATTTAGAAAATTATGAAACAGCCATTCACTTGACCTGCTATCAAAAATGTGTATATGTATAGAGTTCATGTTCCCAATTTGGCATAATGCATAATTTTGACCAACCACTAAAAATATAGTTACGTTCATTCATATATTCAGTTGTCCCATAGACTCACAGGACATCGAATGCAAGAATTATATTTTTATGTAGGCATAAAGTCACAGATGTTCAGCAGAACGTTACTTGAGAAGTTTGAAGGCCAGTCTCTCTGTGTCTGCCTTAGATTTTTTTCTAAATACAAAGTTATTTTCCTTTTAATTAAGGTTCCAGGTGCTAGTCTGGAGGTTGGTAATAAATGCAACCGTAGGATGTTCTGAATAGGATTGGGAATTATTTCCCTTTCATCTCCCCCCCCCCCAAAAAAAAAAGTGTGTATCAGTTGAAATAGCATCTTGAGCTATTGCATGAAGGATTGCAAGAAAGGCTTTTACAAAATTCTTGCTAGAATAGCCACCTGTGTGCATGTGGTCAAAAAAGTTTATTTCATATCTCTGTAGTGGAACTGCACTATAATGATAACTAAAGGGGCCATGCAAGAGCATTATCCATGGATATGTAGACTTCCTTAACTGGCGTTTTTTTAGAACAGCATTGTCATTTAATGCTTTGACAAATCTTTTTGACAAGATTCTATCTAAAGAACATTTGCTTGATATGTTTTCCATTTTTGTCAACAAAATTGCAAGTCTGTTTGTTCTGTTACAATAATTGTGGCCCTGCATGAAGCAGTTGTTTGGGGTGTTCGAAAATTTGTTCTTAATAGTTAATAGTTACAGGGCATGCGGTGATACCCATGTCACAATGGTCATGCTACAGTATGAAGCATGGCTCCATCCCGAGGGAGGCACAAGGATGAGCAGCTGGTGGGCTGTTTGAAAGATTTTTTTCAAGTGTGACTAAAACTTATGGTTTTTTATTTCTAATATAAACATTTTTATTTCCTTTAAGGAAATCGAGTGGGTGGGGTAATTAAAAATGCGTTTGCTGGTTGCATGGTGATCCAGTTTTCTTGTTTTATCTCATATCAGGAAGAAGGTTCTTTGCGATATGGGCTTTCAATGATGAACATGTAGATTATGAAACCTTGACAACTGATGGCCCAGAAAACTTAGAATCTGTCGCTCCAACAGATGCTAGTGTAGGCTCATACACAAATGCAAGGTTTAGAGCGAACAGAACTTTATGAAAAGTTGATGCTCAGTCTTTAGGGATGTTGTGGAATGTACACAAATGTTTTTCCCCACACCCTCAGATTTTTTTCTTTGTTACTCTTGTAGATTTAAATTTCTAGATCATTGTAGTCACATAAAGCAAGTATTTTGGCTGGTCTCGTTAGCTGCCAGAAGTGCTGGGGCAGGAAATGCCTGATGTCTTTATTAGCTTACTAAAGGATTGCTTTAATCAGGATCAGGGTTAGTGTTGGTATATCAGCCCTCCACACTAGTGTTTTTTGCTGCCTGCAGTAATTAGGAAAAGTTGTTTTGGAGAGATTCTGAGAATGAGAATGTTCTTTCCCATTGCAAAGCTGAGTTTATGGAAGTTTATTTACAAACCTTTAGTTTCATGCATTAATCTTTCCTTTATGCTTGCTGTGGGTTATTCATGAACAGTACAGGAAGAAAAAATTCAGTATTGCAAGACTGTTCACTTTCAAAAAGTGACAAGATGTGTGTGATCAGACTGAGAACTTGCACTTGTGGCCTGAATGTTGGTGTGAATGCAGACATTGAAGTCTGTAGTGAGCTCATTTGCCGCTAATAGGTGTTAAATGTCTCAAAAGTTAACGCAAATGTGGCAGGTGTGTGGAGTAGGTAGACGTGAACTTGGCTCATCCTCATTCTTGTGTGGCATGGGGAGCTTTGTACATGTATGGTGATCTTGGTTTTGAAACTGCTTTGATTTTGGAAGGCAAGGACAAAAAGAGACTTGAAATGTTGAGTCAATGACCTGTTTTTCAATCCGTTATTTGCGCATGCATGTGTGTGTGTGTGTGGATGCGTGGATGGATGAGTGCGTGCAGAGTGAAGGAACGAGATTTGTAACATTTGCTGTCTGACCGCCAAAAACTGAGGCAGAAATAAACTTTTGTAAAACAGGCGAATGTTATTGACCAACACTTAGGTACATGATGACATTAATCTCTTTATTCTTTCCAGTGTATGTGGTCTAAAGCCTCCTAACTGACAGGTTACCGAAGGCAGTAGCGAACAGTTTGATCTACACGCTGGACGCGAACCGCCGAATCGCCACTGAGCTCTAATGCCGGCATTTAAGCAAGGCAAACGCCTCGGTGCAAGAACGCGCTGTTCACACGGCGCGCGGTCAGGCAGGAAGTCTAATACAGCCACACAGCTTTCACGAAGGGTTTGGTTACCTCGAGGTATTGTTGGACGTTTGAGGTCCAGAAGCCTGTATGGAGCTGGTCTATTGCGCAACGAGTTTTGTTTTTAATAATCGCCAAAGCTCGGGTCACGACCCCCATCCCCGTCCATGTCAGACGACCTAGTGGGAGTACGTGCTTCGTGTTCTTTCACTCTCCTGTCACTCAGACAAAACTCAACACTGGGTAACATAAATAGGACCCACCACTATTTATTATCACCCAGGAGCACTAGCGTAACTTTATACCTTAACCACTTCAAGTTTCAACAACCAGAAAAGTTCACTTTCAATCTAGTTTACACTAATTCCTCACGATTTCACACAGCTAGCTCAAACAATAAAAAAAACTCAGTCATCCTATTCCAGATCAAAACCCAATCATCCAACACTAATTCTCCCTGCTCTACACTCCTACAACTTTCACATCCTGGTCTTCATACCAGCAGAACAGAAAATATGTCCACATTTAACTAGGCATATGACGGATCACAAAACCCTCAACAATACTCAGGAACTTTAGATCAATTGCCAAAGTGACTTTGGGGGTACTGTCAATTAGGGTTAGCTTTTCCTCTCGAACTACTCTCAAGATGCAACATAGATTTCCCCAAGTTATGTTTTAACTCATGCGCAGTTTTCAAAAGCATCAAAAAGAACA
>SMGT01010089.1:15892-61116 GCA_004794575.1 Lanistes nyassanus
ATTCTTTGTAAATACTTTGTAGATATTTGATGTTGTCGAGCCAGTTAGTGTTTTGAAATATATGCTGAATAACAGTTCGCTGCAGTTGAGTGTTTTACGAGGGTGGGGGCTCTTGAGCTAGTAGTGTTTTGCCTGTGAGAGACTGAGCGAGCGTGTCGAAGTATGAGAATCTTTTCCCTCGGAAGATTGCTCTAGTTGTTCACATTATTTCACAGCATCGTCACCCTTTGGTTTAGAAACCACTGACCTAAAGCAGTAAAGGTTTTGGTGACGATTGCTAAATTAAATCTACATTTTACGAGATCACCATAAAATTTGACCAGTAATTCTGGAAAGTCGAAGTCCAATAAGATAAGGTACCGCCCGTCGTGACACACAACATGTACACTGAGAAAATGAAGGCAAACAGGAAGTGATGATCAGGTCGAAGGCACGTTGCCCCTCGCGCCGTTTGGGAATCATGCCAACCGGTATTGGAAGAGCGAACCTGTCTCTCATGCGAGTCACAGGGATTATGCCTTTTTAATGAGCAAACGATACTTTTATTTCTTCGCACCCGAAGACCCGGAGCCCATATCCCCTTTCTTCAAGCTTCGTAAAAAGCCGAGCGTCAATCTCTCTTGCCAAACTCAGCAAACACACGGAGACGACCATGCGCCCTCTACAACACTGTATATCTTCGGCCATGCGCCCTCTACAACACTGCATATCTACGGCCATGCGCCTTCTACAACACTGTATATCTACGCCACGCGCCCTCAACAACACTGTATATCTACGACAATGCACCCTCTACAACACTGTGTATCTACGGCCATGCGACATGTACAACACTGTATATCTACGGACATGCGACATCTACAACACTGTATATCTACGGCTATGCGACATCTACAATACTATATTTCTACGGACATGCGCCTTCTACAACACTGTATATCTACGGCCATGCGACATGTACAACACTGTATATCTACGGACATGCGACATCTACAACACTGTATATCTACGGCTATGCGACATCTACAATACTACATTTCTACGGACATGCGCCTCTCTACAACACTGTGTATCCACGGACATGCGCCTCTCTACAACACTGTGTATCTACGGACATGCGACATGTACAACACTGTATATCTACGGACATGCGACATCTACAACACTGTATATCTACGGCTATGCGACATCTACAATACTATATTTCTACGGACATGCGCCTTCTACGACACTGTGTATCTACGGACATGCGCCTCTCTACAACACTGTGTATCCACGGACATGCGCCCTCTACAACGCTGTATATCTACGGCCATGCGCCTTCTACAACACTGTGTATCTACGGCCATGTGCCTTGTATTTATGGTCTTGGTCATAGGCTTCCTGTTACTTCGACTGGGCCTTGTATCCTGTTGTGGGCCGAGTTCTGAAAGCAGCTGTTCGAAAATGTGGACGTTATCGCCGTCTTTGAGATATTACCATAACAGGCAGAGGAAGTGAAAGTCCCCGTGAAAGTCGGTCCTTGGATTATGGCGTTGCTATGACAATGATCTATAGAAGCAATCAGTGGTAAACAAAAAGACCAAAAAACCCTCCTCGGTAACACATCAGACTCGGGGCTGTCACCAGGTCTTTTTGAAGATTATAAGTCTACAAGGTGTTGGAGGCTGAAGCATCAACAACCTGAGAAGATTACAGGTGCACACAGCAACAGCAGCAGTTCGATTACTGGATCCATTACATTGAAACAAAAAATTATACATTAACTAAAAAAAAAACGCTCAACCAAAATCTGCATTTAATTACTCATATAGGGACACGGCTATGTTTAGCGCTGCCAGTACCTTTGTTGGAGTTATCTTTCGATAATTTAAGCGCACAGTCCTCATTTGTTCTTTATTAATTATAATTTGCACCCTGAGGATTTCATGTATTTGTCCTATGTTGTGTTCGTCTTTGAATCCTAGTTGTAAGTATACGCTTAGTGAGCGGGCTGACTACTTCTAACATGGATTCTCTGTATGCACATGTTGTGCACCGAGGGTCAGATGTGTGAAGACTAGCGTCGTTATAAAGAAAGGGATGGCAGATCTTTTTTTGAGGAAGTTCCTTTCTTTCGGCCCTCTCTTTGCTACGTGTTTGGATACGGTAAGCTCCCTTTGGCACATGCGTCTGCATACCGCTATGTTGAGCGCTGCCAGTACCTTTGTTGGATTGACCTTTTCAGTTTTGGTGTCATTGAATCTTATTTCCATGTTTGCGACCAATTCTCAATTTTCATTAAGTCGGAGTTGAGGGTCTGTGCTCCTTCTAGTGGGTTCTCGCTGCCATACGACATCCTTGTGTCATCCGCAAATAGTTTGATGACGGAGGTAATGTTGCTTACAATATCGTTTATGTAAATCAGGAAAAACAGTGGCCCCAGTAAAGACCCCTGGGGTACCCCGGCTGCTAGAAGTTTTGGTTCGGATTTCTCGTTTTTTCACGACGGCTACCTGGTTTCTATCTGCTAGGTAATTTTTAAACCAGTTGAGTTAAAAACCATTATGAAGTTTCAGGCGGTGGAAACAGGCTTGTAGATAAGAAGACTATTGAACTTGTGAAAATAAAGTGCTGCGACTGCACACACCAAATAATCAAGAAAAATTGTAAACGGCCAGCTTGGACAGTTTTCAAAACAAGAAGCCCACGCAGCCCATGGCAATATTTCTACGGGAAGCAGCTATAGCCTTTCCCAGCACCAAGCCTCTCCCATTCGTCACAATCAGTTACCCGTAACTATCGACGTATGTGCCACAAGAATTAGCGGCTTGGAATTAGAATCCCGGAAACATACTGCTCCTATAGGAACCTCCCGTCATAACTTCTCACCACACAGGCACAGACACACACACACACAGCCTTGCGAAAGCACTAGGGTTCGGTCTGGGATCCTGTCGGACTAGAGGGATTGACAGTTGTCTCTAAGGTTTGCCTTCCAGATGCATGCGCAAACTGAAGGCCAAGGAGTTTTTCGGGATTGTTCCTTTTCCCTACGTGTGTTCTGTCGCGAACAGTTTTACGTCAGGGAGGGCTCCACGCAACGTGGTCATCTCGCGTCTTGGAAATCATAGAGACTGGCTGACGCACCCAGCGAGCGGTATCAGACGCTCGCGGCCAACTCATGCAAGCCCAAGCGGGCGGAGGGGATAGAAAAGCAAGAGCCCGCGCTTGTTGCCGGAAGACATTCGCGAGGTCGTCTTGTGAGAAAGACACGTGAGGTTGCCGAGTGATACGAAACAAGTTTTTTTTTCCTTTGCCTCCCGCTAAGCTGTGTCGGCTTGCATCACTCTTTTGAAGGGGCTACTAACGCACGCCGTCTGGTTTCGTTTGAGCTGATTAGCTGGAGGGGAAAAGCACAGACCACTGAGGACTTTTGTTGGAACAATTAAGAAAGGTGAGTGGTTTGAAGTAAACCGCTACGCGAGACATCGTATTTGCTTAAATAGCTTCAAGGTCGTGGAAGTGTTAGCACACGGAAGTAAGTAGAAATGACAAAAAGTCTGCTTAACAAAAGTAATAGCTTTAAGATTCCCTAACCACAAATCCATTCATAATTCCAAATTCTAAATGAACACCCCCCCCCCCCAAAAAAAAGGATAAAGTATGCATGACCTGATGGCAAAAGCTTTACAGGCACATTCGCCTGCATGAGCTTCTCTATCATAGCTGTGAGTCATTCCAGACTACACACACTTGTGAGCATTTGTGCGAACTCTCCTTCCTTCCTCCCTGGTCAGTTCCCCACTTCCAACTGTCTAGGTATAACCCACAGGTGTAGAGCAACCCACGATCTATAATTAGCTATAACATAGTGAAACTTTTCTAACATTTCAAATCAGCATAGTGAGCATTTACCGCTTGGTCATGCGACTTTCAGCTGTAAGAAAAGGTGTGTCCTTTATGTATACCTAACGTCCCCCCCCCTTCCACTTCACTCCCCCAACACTCACCCCTAAGCCCAGCTCCTGTCGCTAAATCGTTTGTAGACCCAACACGAGAAATAAACATCAGCGAGGGAGGTCACAGAAACTATGTGACGCGCGCGCGTGCAGGGCGAGCCATGGGTCTCTGCAAATACACGCTTGAGTGTTGACAGAAAGCAATACAAGTAAATACCTTTAGTTCTTCCGATTACTTACGTCGCAGCGGTCTCCCTGACACCCATATTATAAAGCTTTTGGTTTACTATCCCACAGCGTACTGAGGTGGGGTGACTTCAACCTGTGCTAGAAACTCTCATTATGCAAGCGCACAGCGGGCCGTATCGCGTTTGAACTTCCATGTCCTTGAAATCACCTTACCTAAGGACGACTACGACCACATGTGCACTTATTTTGACATCAGAAGAGGTGATAGAATTGACAGTTTATGCAAACATCCCGAACTTTCGACCTCTCAGTAAGCCAAGCGCACAAAATGCCTTTGCGAATTCTTTGCTAGGGGACAGTGACACTAGTTTATACATTCTCCAGCGACATCCCCGCTACTTCGCTCTCGCATGCCCCCTCACCCCTCCACTCTGCCAGTTCCTCAAATTCACACCTGATCAGTTCCCCCAACCAAGGACCCGTTCTTTCCCCCTCTCACATAAAATGGAACGCTGAAAGCGATTTCCCGAATCCAGATTACTCTTCCACGTCAAAGGTTCTGAGCATCCAAGACCCTGTACCCCGCTTCCGAACCCCGCGAACCTCAGTGGTCTAATGGTTAAGGTGTCATCTTCCGAGGCGGGAGGTTGATGGTTTGCACTCCTGCTGAGTGACTCAAAAACTGGCAATCTAGTAACTGCCCTGCCAGACGCCTGTCCAATAGGAAACAGTAATAGGACTGGTTGGCCCGATGTCAGTATAATGTAACAAGGTGGGACTGAAGGCTAGGTTACGACAACAGTCGCATGTGTAGCAGCACGCTAACTTCGTCTAAACCACACCATGCATTACGAACCTAGTTTTCGGCGGGACGTTAAGCATCAAACAACCAACCTGACCTTCCGATCCACTCTGCTCCCCCCCCCCCAACACACACACAAAGGACAGCGATGTTGCTGACGTTCCACGAACACTACATGTGACAGCGAACTAACTGCTGTGCGTACAGTATAAGTTCGTTATCGCTGTTTTCATTTCATTTAGTTCAGCTGGTGAAGTTCGGCATATATGAAATAATTTTAATTCTTAAAGTGGGGAGGGGAGCCACCCAAATACGATCACAAAAAAATAGTTGCAACTGAAGAAAGATCATCTCTCCCACATCCTGACATCACTCCCCTCCCTGTCTCCTGTAGTAACCACTTTACTCCCTGTCTGTGTATCTATTTACCTTATATTCTCTCCCTCCCTCTCTCTCTCGGTCAATCAGACATTTATTCATTTATTCATTCACACCACGTCTTACCCCAACACCACTATCACCAAATGTCAGCTCTTTGGGAAATGTGGACAAAGCACTGGTGGTTACCATTTTGTGAACGGGTACATAGGACGCGTCCAATGTGAGATCCCATAATGGGATAATAATTACAAAAAAAAACGTCCCAGCATGCCTTGCTGCTGGCATAATACCCGTGAAAAAGTCCCGCCAAGGCAAGTGGTGCATTGTGCACAATTTTTTCTACACAAAAGGCCCGTATGTGTTTGGCCATAACGGCGCAAAAGGAAATAAAAACACGGGCAGAGTGCTGGCTTTCAGAGAACCGGTACGTTTTAAAGTGGAGTCTTTCAAATACAGGAATGCCGCTGTGAGCAGGTACCGTGTTGGAGGGCTCACGGACGGATTTGTGGTACGGGGGTGGGGTGGGGTTGGCTGCGGTAAAGGTTATTGTGGATAGCGGGAGAGGTTATCCATTTAAAAGGTTCTGCGTTTGGGAGTTTTATCAAGAAATAGAAAATACACCAGGAGCAGACATTAACATTGATGCCCATACCCATGCACAGACTCACAAATGCCTCCCTGGACCCTACACCCACCACAGATCGACACGGACCTCACAGTTTTCAACAAGGAAACCCAGCTTATCAAAATACTAATTAAATTCAGGCATAAACCTAACACTAACTACAAAGACCACTCCCAGATATATAAAGATGGGTCACACGACCCAACATTCCACTTAACAGGAATAGGAGTCTATACACCCAAGATCACCAATATTGCAGCGGAGCTACCAAACCACACATCAATATTTACAGCAGAGATCATAGCAATACGCACTGCCCTAAGGTTGATAGCACTATAAACTAGAAAAGCAACAGCAGAAAAATTCTTCCTAGTTGTCTCTGACTCCTTGTCAGCACTTCAGGCTCTTCAAAACCAGTCTTCCTAAGGAATGGATATAATGTATGAAATTCTAACCTTGTTAAATAGACTCCATAACATAGGAATCCAAATCAACTTTATCTGGGTGCCATCACACGTAGGGATAAAAGGAAACGAGGAAGCAGATCGGCTAGCTAAAATGGCAATAAAAAACAACCCAACCACTAACGTCATCCAAATAAACGTACCCGTTTCAGCAGAGGAGAGAAAAATAGCCCTTAAACCAGCAACTGAAATACAGTGGGAAGAAAAGTATAAAAAGGAAGCCAAAGGCACCAGGAGAGAATTAGAAGAACTACCAGGTAACGAACTAGTACTGTTCCATTCCAACAGATCCAACCAAAGTAGGATAGCCAGAATGAGACTAAATGGAGAATACCACCTTAACCGTAAAGATCCAGTAACCTGTAGTTGTGGAGACAGACTTAGTCCACCACATGTCCTGCTAGAATGTAGCCTAAACAGTCAGCAAAGAGATGAACTAAAAACATGCTATGCAAAATCTTAATCTAGTAGTAAACCTCAAATCTTCTCTTAGGCCTCCAAAAAATATAATACAACGCATAATGGAACTGACAATGCAGGTAGTTAATGCCCACCCAGATGTTAGATATATCTATGTAACGTTTTAAGGGGTGTGCTGGATTTTAGGGAAGAGATAGGAAATGTAAACACCTAAAGCTAACCCAACCTTTTCAAGCAAAAGGTACACGACCAGATAATTCAGCACATTTATTGAACTATAAACATTAAAAAAGATAGCAGAGGAAGAAAAGAGGTAGATGAACAAATATGTAACAATGCGTGTATGTGTGTGTGTGGTAGCAACAGTGTGTGGTATGTTACAACTTTCAGAACAGTAAGTAATACAACCGGAGTACAGTTGAACTAATACCAATCATAAAAGCTACTTGCGATGGATATATATAATCCAATCAGGAACAGAATTATAATCCAATCAGGAACAGAACAGTCAATCCAATGTTCGTTCACACTAAATAGTGGTCCGCAGTAGTAGTTCGTATAGCAGACGACGGTGAACTGTAGACACTGTTCACAGGAACGCAAATGTTCGGTCTGTAGAGCATAGAACCGGGAAAGTCTGTAGGCGAGGTCAAAGGTGAACTGTAAACCCAGTTATGCCAAGCCACCGGTAGATCACAGCAGGTCGATCTGGTCCACAGGTATCAGGAACGTAGGATAACAAACAACGTACTATATAGTTCGTTTGGCTGTTTTTGGACGTCCTTGCCTAACCATAGATTTCAGATCTATGAGAAATATCCACTCTCTCTAGTGGAAAAAGTTCGCTTGTCTGCACACTCACGGCCTACTATTAGGCCTTCTAAGACGAGTAGCAGTTGTACGGAGATATACCATTGGTAATTCAGCCGTTAGGTCTTCAGTCCTTCGAAGGCCTAACAAAGTATTTTGTCTCTTTCAATAACCCGAGAAAGCTGACAAACAATCTCGTTCTTGGAAGCGCAAATTCCTTCTCAGGTCGAGAACCAAGCTAAAACAGTAATCTCACGATTGTTTTCTGAGTAAATATACGGGATCAGCCGTCAACGGTGAGCGTATAGCGACAGTTGACCGTTAACGTTCCCTCAGCTAGGGATGCGTCCTCTCTCTCCGCTGGTTTCCGCTTGAATCCCCGATGAAGCGTTAAACCCCACCGAAATTTCTTCCGTCCCCCCTCGCAACCAACTTCCTATCTTCTCATTGGCTGGAGGAGACCGAGTCTTACGTGTATTTGACAATCGAAATGACGTCT
Source organism: Lanistes nyassanus (assembly GCA_004794575.1). Taxonomy (NCBI): domain Eukaryota; kingdom Metazoa; phylum Mollusca; class Gastropoda; order Architaenioglossa; family Ampullariidae; genus Lanistes; species Lanistes nyassanus. Next base: position 24,024 of record SMGT01010089.1, read on the forward strand.
CTTGTTCCTAACACTACGTATGCTTATTGCGTCACTACCGTGTCAACTCTCTCCTGAATGAAAGATTACAATGCTATATGAAGATACATTAAAAAGAACACAGTTCTTAACAATAGCGCTGGAGAAAACCTTCCAAAACGTAACAATCTAAACAATACAAAATCAAAAATCAAAATGGGAATTAACCAGCTAAAAACAGCAGCTGTTGCTGCCCAACACTGTCCGTTGGCCCACGGCTCACTGCCCTTCCCCGGTCCGACCCCCCCCCCCCTTTATCGGGGTGGGGGCGAGCCACAACGAAACCATTGCCAGCAACAGCCCGAGCTAGCGGGTGAAAGTGTCGCGCGTAGCACATTTTGTGTTTGTTACGCGCACAAAAGTATGGGTAAAAAAGCAGAGAATCTATATACAAGAACATGGAAATACGTGATGCATAGAGTGCGCTTCGCTCTTCCTGTTAGTGTAAAAGACAGTTTAGTAGATTGAGGAGGAAATAAAGAAAATTATGCTCAAATACCATTTGACTAGCTATGGTAAATAGATAAAGATAGGAAATATGCCTACAAACTAACCTAATTTATTAAGATGTTTGTTGAGTTTACTATCTAAAGAAAGAGCATATTGAGTAGAATCCGAAGAGGTTAGTTGTTAATGTGTGTCGCTATTCTAAAAGAGTATAGAAGCGTTTAAAGAGGGTGAGCCTAGCACAGCATGTTTAAAAGATGCCGCCGCGTGCCGCTGGCGGTACCCAGCCTGTAATCCGATACCGTCACAGTCACGTGCCGCTGGCGGTACCCAGCCTGTAATCCGATACCGTCACAGTCACGTGCCGCTGGCGGTAACCAGCCTGTAATCCGATACCGTCACAGTCACGTGCCGCTGGCGGTAACCAGCCTGTAATCCGATACCGCCCGCTGTGAGCGTGTGGTGGCAAAACCGTCTCCGTGATGGCTGCGTCCATCACACTAGTAAAACACAAAAAATAAAAACAGACAATATCAATGTAAACTAATATTACACAAAGCACCTTAGCGGTAGAGATAAAAGAATGTAGGGATGCAGCGGCGGTAGGTCTGACCAGCGAAAACTCCACCACTCCAGCTACTCAAGCCATCACCAGTGATCAGGAGAGAGGCCAGCCCGCGGGACCACACAGCCTCCACAAGTCCAGTACACCAAACCGCAGACCCCTTCCCTTTCCCCTCACCTTTCTCCCCTCCCCTTCAGTGCGAAATCACCGCGAGATGGAAACACTTTCCCTCCCAAATCATCATCATGGCCCACCACCGCGTTCAGAAAACGCGTTCCGTGCGCTTGACCCATAAACAGTACAGAAAATACAAACTATAGAAGCGATACAAACAAACTACACCAAAAATACATTAACAGCCGAAGACTAAGTTACTGAGAAATGAATGAAATATCTATGTACAGGCAACACAGGAAAAAAAAGAAAAAAAACCCACCTGCCTTCACACACAAACACACATCCATTATCCCAAAAAGTGTTTACAGAAGCATTAGTTCCCGAATAATTTGATGAGATTATGTTTCTGGAAGAGGTACGTTTTTAGGACGGGTTTAAAAGAGTCCGGTGACTGTGCATGACGGATGTTGTGAGGCAGTGAATTCCACTGTGTTGACTGGCTGAACGCACGTTCCCGTATGATTTGGTATGATATGGATAGGCGAATTAGCACAGTTCATGCAATTTATACGTCCCTAGTTGTTATCTGTCTCTGAGCTAATAAATTAAACATACAAGAGATGATCATACATAGATGATAACAAGCAACATACGTCCATTGTGTGATGTGACTATGAAGACCAATATTATTTTCTGTTTCAATGTCCAGACTATGCCACGATTGTATCCCCTTGTTTAACACTACACTATCACCTGAAAGTAGTGTAACTGTAAAGGATGGAACTTATGCATGAGGGATGTGTGTGTGTGTTATGTATGAGGTATAAAAAAACTGAGGGTGAGTGAACGCGTGCTTGGCGTGAGAAAGATTTAAACTAGAGGGTGAGTGAACGCGTGCACGGGTAGTTGGCGTGAGAATGAGTGAGCAGTTTTGGAAAAGGGTTGAAAAGGTGGAGCTTGTGAAATGCCAAGAGGGCGAAGGATGAGACTGGAAGGTGGCTGGCCGCTTCAGGGGAAGAGATAAAGGCCGCAGGAATTTGTCCTGTGGGGACGAGGATGACCTTGTGTTGTGGAGAGGGAGGCAGAGAGTTTTGTGTCGGAGCGCCAGGAGGACGAGGTATGGCACCTGGAAAGAAGGGGAGTGACGACAGAAACAGTGGATGAAATGGTGCTTGAAATAAACAACATTATGATAAACAGTGCTAAACACTGTGGACTCTTAACTAAAGCTAAAGCCACTAACCCAGGTAGAAACCACGGCAAGACCAGCCAAAATAAACCATGGTTTTCCTCATCATGTAGAAGTAAAAGAAGGGATTTCTATAAGGCCAGGCGCTATGCAAAATCCTGCAACAACCTGGAGTCCATAGCTCAAAGACTAAAGGCTAGACAGGAGTACAAGAAAGAAATAAAAAAGCAATTCAGATTGTATCAATTTGGTTGGACGAGAAAACTGAGACAGCTAAAAACCAGGGATCCAAAGGCATTCTGGAATATTCTAAATAACAAACGTAATACCAACAACAGGGATAATAAAGATACGCCATCTTGCTCAGACTTTTTTGATTACTTTAAAAACTTAAGCCAGCACCATGAAAGTCGTGAAGCACAAAATATGGACCTAAGACTTAACTGTAACTTAGGTGACCCTAATGACGAATACCTGGAATCTCAAATATCGGAAGATGAGGTTGCACTTTGTCTAGATAAATTAAAGGGAAATAAAGCATGTGGCATTGACAATATAATTAACGAATTTCTAAAATTTGCACGTATAAAGATGCTCAACCTATTCAAGGCACTATTTAATCTTATCCTAAAATATGGACATGTACCCACTAACTGGGCATTGGCATCAATAACTCCTGTATTCAAAAACAAGGGCAAACAGAATAATCCCAACAACTACCGAGGCATATCAATCCTTAGTTGCTTTGGGAAACTATTTACAAGTGTACTCAATGAACGCTTTAAAAAATACTTGGAAGAAAATAATCTCCTTGGCAATGAGCAAGCAGGATTCCGCCCTGGGTTCTCAACGGTAGATCACCTATTTACCCTATTTACCCTATTAGCATTGTAGATATTTTCCTAGGTAGAAAAAAGAGAGTATATTGTGCTTTTATTGACTATCAAAAGGCGTTCGATAAAAAAGACAGGATTCATTTATGGGAAAAGCTTCTAGCCCACGGTGTTAAAGGAAAAATGTTATCTGTGATCCAGGATATATACATGTGATGGACGCAGCCATCACGGAGACGGTTTCGCCACCACCCGCCCACAGCGGGCGGTATCAGATTACAGGCTGGATACCGCCAGCGTCACGTGATTGACGTGCGGCGGCATTTTTAAACGTGCTGTGCTAGCTTCACTCTCTTTAAACGCTTCTATACTCTTTTAGAATAACTACACACATTAACAACTAACATCTTCGTATTCTACTCGATATGCTCTTTCTTTAGATAGTAAACTTAACAACCATCTTTATAGATTAGGTTAGTTTGTAGGCTAATTTCCTATCTGTATCTATTCAAATTAGCTAGCTTAACTGCATTTGAGCGTAATTATCTCTATTTCCTCCTCAATCTACTAAACTGTCCTTTACACTAACAGGAAGAGCGAAGCGCACTCTATTCATCACGTATTTCCATGTTCTTGTGTATATATTCTTCATTTTTTTATCTATACTTTTGTGCGGGCAACAAACACAAAATGTGCTGCCCGCGTTAATTTCACCCGCTAGCTCGGGCTGTTGCTGGCCCGCCCCCATTCATTGTCGCTCTATAAAAGGGGGGGATCGGACCGGTCGAGGAGGAGTGAGCCCTGGCCGACGGACAGTGTTGGGCAGCAACTCAATAAAGTATGGAGAACGACCTGTAACAAAGGCCTGCCCCTCTGTTGGAAGAAAGAGAGAGAGAGAGAGAGAGAAAGTTTGCGAAGCGAACCCGCTTCATCACATACAATAAGGCCAAATCATGTGTTAGGTTTAATGGAGTGCAGTCTGAATACTTTATAAGCAGCCATGGTGTAAGGCAAGGGGAAAATCTTTCTCCTTTGTTCTTTGCAATATACCTTAACGATCTTAGAATTTACTTACTAGAAGATTCCATTAATGGTCTTCCCGAACTATCCAAGCTGGCAAAGGATGCCAGATTTACAGCAGAGGATGTTGACGTGCTTTTTAATCTGTTCATACTGCTATATGCGGACGATACTGTCAGTTTTTCAGAGGCACCGGAGAACCTTCAGAATGCTTTATATAGCATGAAAACACTGCGACAAATGGAATTTGACAGTGAATCCAGAAAAAACCAAAATAATTATATTCTCTAGAGGCGAAATTCGGAAAAAAACTGTATTCTACTATAATGGTGAAATGCTAGAGTTAGTCTATGATTTCCACTATTTAGGTTTGAAGGTAAATTATAATAACAAATTCAATGTCGCACAAAAGGATCTGTATGGTCGGGCCTCTAGAGCCATGTTTGCATTACTAAATAGGTATAATAAGCTACATCTACCTCTAGACATACAAATAGAGCTTTTCGATAGAATGGTACTCCCCATCCTCGCCTATGGTTGTGAGTTTTGGGCACCATATGTTACTGACCTATGTACAAAACTACAAGTAAGATACTATAAGATGTTATTCAAACTAAAGAAATCAAATCCATCATGCATGGTATTTGGTGAATGTGGACGCTTTCCCGTTGGCATACATATCAAGAGTAGAATGCTTTGTTTTTGGTTTAAACTTATCAGTGGAAATAATTATGGTAAATTTTCAAGTTCTGTTTATAGAATGTTACTTAACTTGCATGAACAATGGATGCTTCACTCGATTTTTATTCACTCGGTTAAATCAATACTGCAAGAACTGGGACTGAATGGCTTATGGTTAAATCAGAATAGTTTGAATGTGACGGATAAATGGTTTAAGAACAAAGTAGACAGATGCTTACAAGATCAATATATTCAACACTGGTTCGGGGAACTAAACACAAAACAGGTATACACAAACTACAGAATACTCAAAACATCATTTAAGCCCGAACCCTATCTCAGAGTGTTACCACCTTCTCACTGCCGCCTGCTATTAAAATTCTTGGCATTAGATAATAACTTCCCTGTTAACAAACTCAGACACGAAGACATCCCTAGGCATGAACGATTATGTACGCTGTGTGACAGAAAAGACATAGGTGATGAATACCATTATATTTTCTTATGTGACAAATTTACAGCTGAACGCAACACCGCACTGACACCATACTACTTAAGCCGGCCAAATACATTTAAACTTTATAAACTCTTTTCTTGCAAAAACAAAACTGTATTGACCAGGTTAGTGAATTTTGTTAAAATACTTCTTAGTAGAGTACATTAATGAATAGATGAATATGTGCCTATGTTTTTGCGTGTGGGTACGTCTGGTTGAGTGATTGAGCGTGTTATTTGTGTGTTTATTAATCATTGATTTTACTTATCAATATATGCATATCCTAATGCCAGGTGAATTTATGATTGATGTGTTTTTTGACAATTTTTTTATTTTTATTTTTTTCATTTTTTCTGAATACCCCCTGAGGGTAAAAGAATAAAGAAACTTGAAACTTGAAACTTGAAGGGCATGTCGAGCTGAATGTATATGTGTGAGAGCCTTGACCCGTGGGTCAAAGGACAAGACTGCACAACGCCATGCCACCCCGTAACAGCGTGTTAGCAGGTCGTGGGACACTTTGTTAAAAGGCCACCTGGGACCTACCCACTGCCCTAGAGAGAACACTATCCCAGCCGATCGAACTGGCTTCAGGCAGGATTCCAACTTATGGTGTAATAAAACGATGTAATCACATGGCAGATCTAACACAAAGAAATCCTGCAACTTTCCTTCATACACCGAAGTTATGTAAGTCCTGTTTTTCTTTTACAATTTAAAAGTCAGGTTTATTAATCCACATAACCTTTACAGTTCAATCATTAACAATACAGGATATAAGATCACCAATATTCCAGAAATAAAACTGACAGTATTCTTAGTAAAGAGGGGGTGACTCAACACTTGATTAGTAGTTATAGTAGATCTAGGTGAATCAGTGGGAGTTGCGTAAAAATTCAAATCACCCCGTTAGCTTTTGTTTGACACAAAATGTAGGTCCGACAAATCAATAGCTGTTGGGCAGACAAAACCACGGTTTGTCGCTGGCTTAAAACAATGGAAACAACTATAAAAGTCGTTTAGACATCAAAAGGAACGATTACACACGATTAAAAGTGAAGAGTCCACGGCTGATGACGATGATTTTTCGAAGATAAAGGTCATTCATCACACAAGTCCCAGGTCCGAGACAGAGAGTTTTCCTTACCGTGAACCCCGTTAAAGTTACCAGGCAAGAGTAGGAACAAAACCTTGATTATCCCCGGTCCAGGGGAAGTGTTGTTGGACGCACGTCCTTCGACTAGCAGTTGGTGCCCAGAGCTGGCGGGAAAGCAAGATACAATTCAAATACGCATGTATTTGCGTTGACTGTCCAACGAATACAAATTCTAACTGCTTGTATTGAATAAAGGAATGTTTGGTTGATGGATGCACGTAAAAGAATGTAGTTTTGCGAGCAGTAAAGGTTTTGATCTAGTCAAGATGTTGCAGTTCCCTACAAGCGCGATGTAACTATATTGCTAGTCTCTTGTCCGTGACAACCTAGATGTGTCCAACAACAAGCTTTTGTGTGAGAGCGACAGAGTGTATTGTGTATTGTAGATTATCTATTTCTGCAATAAAGAAAATGAATTTGTTGTATCATGTTTGTGAATTGAAACGTAACCAGCTCTTAATATCTTAATTGTTAGACATACACGATTGCGGTATTTTATATTTACAATCTAGTTTTCTATTCTCCCCCCCCCCCCCCCCCACCAATTTTTTCGCGGGGTTAAGAAACTATCGACAAAAACAATGATGTCAGTCTCACTGTCAGTGTCAGTGTCAGTGTCAGTGTCAGTATGTCTTAGTTAATCTTAGTATATCTGTCAAAAGCAGTACGAAAAGCATTATTGATTCTAAAGAAACAGGAAGATCTTGTTTGCTATAAAATACAGTAAGGGAGGTGACGTTGTCTCTAAATCACTGACAATCCATTTTATCATCATATTTAGTCTAGAGACACAAGGCCCACTCACAGTCTTAGTACAGCGGACACTGACGGCGTGTGTAGCCCTCACTCCAGAAAGTGGTCAGCGTTCGTCGGAAGACGGACTACTTCAACGTTCAGGCAGCAGATGCTGTTTCTGACAGACATTGTCTTGTTGTGGTCAGAGTAACATTCACTGTCAGTCATGTCTGGCCAACCTCCGTCTGCTTCACAACAGGTAAGACAAGGACACTGTCACCTTGGCCCAGCCTGAAACGAAAACCTGCTGTCGTAACAGGTGCTTGTTATCAACACATCACACTTACCCAAGGTCTGCAATGAGTCATAACAGATTGTTGAGTAACTGGTGTACATTTGAGTATCAACTGTTGGTTAAACACTCTATTAATTTTTGAAATACCAGTAGAACGGAAACAAAACTGACAGAAAATCTAATAGTAAATACAGGTCGGTAATCCTAATAGTATAGTCCAATAGCAAAGGCACGCTAATGTTTTAGTCAAGTCACATGAAAGGAGAAAATAAACAATATCTATAAGGAGTAGATGTAATGGTATCAGTATAAACTTTGTAGAATAGATCCCATAATGTCAGTAAAACCCGTAGTAAAGTTAATCCTTAATCACAGTATTTGCGATCAGTAGTAACGTTAACACTAATAAGAAACAGACCTGAGTTCAGCAGTAACTATCCAGAGTACGAGTCAAAAAGTACGAACGGAAGTAATAATCATCCGTCAAACACGTAGAGTATGGTATAATCTGGAATAGTCTGTGTAGAAATATAACACTATCAGTATTTGACAAACACATAGATTGTGGTATAATCTGGAATAGTCTGTGTAGAAATATAACACTATCAGTATTTGACAAACAAGTAGCAGTATCTTGTAAATATAACAGTCCCACCCCACCCCCACTCCCACCCCCACCCCCACACACTGTAACCATCAAACTGCTATTTGTGGTTTATTTCACGACGTATTTGTTCACTTGTATATCGGGTAGTGTACAGTGTATATATGTGTACAGTGAGAACTATTTTTAGTTATGTGTATGTTGCAAATCTCAGGGTTTGACAACTTATTTCAGTTGAAGCCTTGTGTTTCATTTCCATGTCTGTGTATCCATGCCTACTCTGTAGACCGCAAAGGTGGGTAGGACAAGCAGATGTAATACAATACAAGCAGGACGTCCAAAGGGAGGTAATAACCAAGTTTACCTTCACTCTGTCACAGAAGCACAGGCTGTTCTACTAACAGGTATTGGCGATCTGCCGGCCTTCTTGCCTGTCTTTCTTTCTGTCCGTCCGTCTATCTATTTGTTCGTGTACATATTTATCTCTTTCCTAGAATTATTCATCTTTGGTATATATATATATAGACATATACATCTCTATGTATTTACTAGTCGAATCCGGTTAATCGGACCACATCGGGGACGCGATGATTTTGGTCCTAATAACCGGCTGGTCCGATTACACGAACACGCCCTATGTTACAATTAAGATTCTGTTCTTTAAGATTCGGTCCAAATAAGTGGCTGGTCCGATTATCCGGTGGTCCAATTAACCGAATTAGACTTATATATATATATATATGCATGAGTGCGCCCTTATAAGTTTCCCAAGTAAGTGTTTGATAGCAGAAATTAAGAGTTGGTTAAACTTTGCATTTACAGAAAGTCAATGTCAAGAGATCAAACAGAAAACAGGAGCCGATGTAGAGTTTGACCCTAACCCCTCGGACGTACAAAACGTGAAGACTGTCATCATCCGGGGATCTTTTCCTCAGATCGAGGCGGCAGTCAGGTTCATCAATCAGGAGACAGGTATTCAGGTAATAAAATACTTTAACAATAAAATAAATAAAAATCCAATGCGGTTACCAGGCATTGTCAATAGTAACCTCATCACAAGCATCTGAAGAACATTTAAAGTTATAATATTAATAAAGAACAAATGAGGACAGAGCGCTATAAATCGTCAAACGACAACCCCAACAAAGTACTGGCAGCGTAAGACACAACCGTATGCTGACGTATGCAATCAAGGGAGCCTACCGTACCCAAACACGTAGCAAAGAGAGAGTCGAAAGTAAGGAACGTGGCAGACTTTCAAAAAAGATCTGCCATCCCTTTCTTTTAAACGACCCTAGTCTTCACACGGCTAGCCCCTGGTGTACCACGTGTGCATACAGCGAATCCCTAATTAATGTCGTCAGCTCGCTCATTAAGCGTATGCTGACAACTGGGATCCGACACAAACACAACATAGGACAAATACATGAAATCATCAAGGTGCACAACATGTTATAACATTTTTAGAGAACTGAACGGCATCAGATTTTAGAATCTGCGCCTGTGATCATAGGAGACCATCTCAGCACAAGCCCAGACATTCTGGCGACAGTGGGCTGAAGCCGCGTTTCCTGATCTCGACTCTCGTGCCTACTTCCTGCCTCCTGTCTACTTCAACCGCGTGCCGATGACAAGACAGTCGACTGCTGGTCAGAAAGTTGTGGTCCTTCATAAACCATCCGGAGAGGCTGGACGGTCAAGACCTGGACAAGCTGTTCAGTCCACAAATGGACAAGGTGGTCAGTTGAAACATCAGGCGGTGAATCCATCCTCTAGTAATAAACGTTTTCAGGACAGTGACGTCAGTGATGATGCGGCTATGCAGCGGTTTCTCTTCTGTCTGCAGAAAATGGCTGAAGAGAACAGAGAAATTTTAGTTGGAGTGAGCCAGCTTCAGTTCGGACAGTACCTGGCTGAACCTTGTTACGCGGCTGCGGCTGCTCAGCTACCTGTAGCCAAGAGTTTACCTACTGCTTTGTCTAAACACAAACAGGGAGACTTTGATGTGTTGCTCATTGACAGACAGTACGGCATTGTCGTCTGCGAGGTGAAAGCTTTCGGTGATAACGTGGGTAAACTTAAAATGTCACAGCAAGATATAGACAAGGCCATCAGAAGCAAACTGACAGACGCCGTATCACAACTGGACAAGGCAGAAGCCATGTTGTCACATCTGGTGTCTGACGTCACTCCCGGTCTGCGCATCACTAAGACGATCGTGGTCCCTAACCTCACAGCTCGTCAGGTAGAACAGGCAATCTCTGATGACCCTCAGCTCATCAAGGTAAGCATTCCGGCTATTTTTTGTTTAAGTACATAGTTACGCATCTTATCAGTGTAAACAAAAATAACAATTGCTTGTTGCTGAAGTCAAGTCAGCGACTAATTGAGAACGCTGTCTTTACCATATGTTGAAGTTTCTTTCATCCACTGGCAGCTCTAGAAATGTTTGGAAAATTAGAAAAAATTGATGCATTGATGATTGCTTGGATTGAAAAATCCGTACTTTCTTGTTTAAAATATTGTGCGTATATGATACGTTGATCATCGCTTGATCCGTAATATCGTACTTGCATGTTTCGTATATTGAAGTACAACGGGGGAGAATCAATGAATGAATCGCCTGTATTTTACAATCAGAATGTGAAAGAAAGAAGCAGATCTATTGAATATGATTAAATATCGCCTGATTACAGTGTGTTTTATCCATCTCATAGTTCTGAAATATTGCCGATGATTATTCCCTCATAGATTCCCGCAGTAGGATCACACGTTAATCTAAAGCTGGAATATGAAGATTTAACCATCTAGAATGTATCTTCAAACTGTACTAAACGTTCGACTTCGTTGATCTGAAAAGTTATGAAGACAAAGAAAATAGCTCCGCACAAAGGACCTTTTATTAACGGAACTATAGCTAAGTGAAAACGGAGAAGCTTTGTGATTTGTCTTGCTGAATCAATCCTATAGTTTTAATATGTAGAGGAGATTTTCAAAGTGAGTGAGAGAGAGAGAGAGTGTGTGTGTGTGTCGGACAAGAGAGACATCAACATAGGGATTTATCGTTTGGAATAAGAGATAATACGACCCATCGGAACAGACAGGTCTCTGGTAGGCCTTCCAAAGGAGTGTCTCACGACATAGAGTACGCCTATTGTTTCTGACAACAAAGATCGGGGGAAATAACTGTATTACGCTTAAACAACCTCTGATCCATGACACGTGCCATACATCCAGCAGCACGGCAGCCTCATCTTCCAGAATGACAACGCCCGCCCTCACACGGTAAAGCTCACCACAGCCTTCCTGCAGCAGAAATACGTTCAGGTGATGCCCTGGCCCTCCATGAGCCCAGACCCCAAACCAATCATCTATGGGACCATCTGCAGAGAAGTGAACGCTGTCCAGCCGAGACCGACAACAGTTCGGCAGCTGGAGCAGACCCTCAGGCAGATTTCCACAAACATGCCTATGGCGGTGGTGAACCGTTTGGCGCGCTCCACGCCCGCCAGGTGCCAGGCCGTTCTCGACGTCAATGAGGGACACGCCCTCTACTGGCTATGGACTCTGTATTCGGACCTTTGGGACATTCTGAACACACACTGTGCACAAACTCACTATACCGAATTTCTCGAGAATGGATCGATTAAAACTGTTTAAACCCATTTTTTTTTACCAAAAAACCCTCAAACTTACTGACTCATTCTTTTCCTCCTACGTTTTTCTTGTTGGTGTGTGTTACTTATGGCATTGTTACTTGATTAGTCTTTGATTAATATTTTCATTATATCGTATAAATGTATCTGGAAAATTGGACTAGGTGATTGGATGAGGATTTTTCAGTTCAGTGTAGTTTTCAAATTTCAGGGATCTTCTATCATAATATGTGACGTAATGCTTTTCAAACAGGATCTCTGTCGGTGTTTGGGGACAACAGATCCCGCGGACATCACCGGTCTGTGTGTGTGCTCTGATCAGTTGTCTGACCCCAAGACGCCATGGGACGTCGGTAGTGACGTACTGAGGGAACTCGGGGACTGGTGGCAGCGACGTGTGGCTGTGTCTGGGCCTGACAGTCACATGACCTGTGACAATTACAAGACGCTGGTAGCCAGGTCAGTTTTACAAACAATCGATGTAGATCTACCTACAACACGGTCTAGAATTTAACAATATGTCTTACGAATCACTTAGGATTATTATTGCGGAAATAGCTAAGCACTTCAAAAATATTCTTTGCGAAACACAAATTTGTTTGTGCAGATTTTAAAATATATATATATAAAGTTTATTTTGAATTATTTACAGTAGAAGGGATCGCCGGTGACTAATGAACATTTGTCAATAATCGGCTGCTGCTCTGCTAATTTATCTATAACACCATGTGTTACGGAAACGACCCCCCTCTAGAGTTCCCATGACAAGCAGATAGAAACTTTTAACTACAAAATGGCGACATCTCCATTCACTTTCTCCCAGTGTTGCCATAATGTAGCAAGTCTAGTAGAACAGCATTGTTAAACACAGATTAGTTCATTCATTCGGAAGTTATAGTAAATTCTCATGCATCTTACATGCCACACACGATCTTTCATTAAAGGGCTTTCTTTTAATTAGTAGGTTCTATACTTTCTATACATGAATATCTAGGACAACTTGACCCCAACGCAATCATTTCCCGCTCTAAGATCAACGTGTAGATTTCGCGCCGAATTAGCTCAAGGTCTCGCATCCTAATTTAGTAACAAGGTCTTTAGTGACGCAAGCCTGCTTCGTACTTTCGCGCCAATTTCACTCAAGGACATGCAAGCTAAGCAGTTTTCTTCTAGAACCTTCTATTTCTAGAAACTTCTACAGACGACCAGACACGCACACCACTTGTTACATCCAATCACAGATAGGCACGTGTCCACGTGATCGCCAAGACGCGTGGACAGAAATCGTCTGGTACCGGCAGTCACAAGAGAACCAGCGAAGTGAAAAGACGTAGGGTGTGATCTCCTGAGCGACAAAGTTGTTGGCCTGAAGTATCAGGCAGTGTAGTCTTCCTAGTGTCCTGCTTGCCTAGTCAGGATAGTTAGAAGTCCCCTAGGGAAGTGGAAAGTTGTTTAGCAGACTAAGAGAGTCTGAAAGTGTTAACAGACTGAGGAGAGTCTGTGTGTATGCCAGGGGGCATTAGTTCTCCCGCCAATGGTGGCGGAACGTATGTACCAAGGAGGGTACTTTGATATCAAGACTGTCGTCTTGAAAGCTTGCCTTTGTCGGAACCGGTGTTAGGAGACCCGGTAAATCGTCGATTCGTTGCTGTCTTGCCCTAGGAGAGAAACCTACGCTCTGTGACTCCAGGCTAGTAGAAGTTCCATCAGCCTGTAAGACTGTGATATCTAAAGATAACCTCACCCGTCAGACGCTGACCAGGAACTTGTTCAGCAAAATCAGAATCCGCATAGATCTACACCTCCCGCACCTTGGGAAATGAACGTTATCTAGAAGAATTTTACCAGAGACTCGCCAAAGCATTTTATCCCAGTGATTTGTTATGAACTATAGTGAAAGGACTTGAATCATACCGTGGATTTGTGTACCTGTGTCAACGGATCTTAGTGGTGAGTGAGTTAAAACTTATACGGTTTAAATGTCCATCTGAGTGAATGATTGAGTGAGACTGTAAGTAGATCTCGTTGACACTTTTTCTTCTGATCTATCTGCTAGTGAATACTTGAACCTAGTTTTGTGGAAGAGTCCATTCTGTTCTCAACTGTCATGTATTGTGGTTCCCGGTATTGAAGACTCTTTATTTAATAACATTGTATTGAGGAGATTCTTTACTGCGTGGATTTGAGTTTGTTGAATATCAGTCGGAGAGCGAGGTAGTGAGAGTGGCGGAGTGCGCACGTCATTCCCCTATTCCCCTGTCTTTCCCTCACACCATGTATAATTTAACATGATCTCTATTAATGTTTTTCAAGTGTTTATTGGGGGAATAGTTAGCTGGGCTCTGAAATAATCTTTGCAAAACAGAATGTTTGTTTGTATGTTACTAAATTGTAATACCTTAGTTTATTTTTTAAATATTAATGCAACACGCAAAGTGCGTTTAAAATTTGTTTGTGCAGATTTCGATTTAAATGAATATATATATATATATAAATAATTCATTTTGACTCATTTACAATGAAAGGGATCGCCGGCGACTAATGAACATTTGTCAATAATCGGCTGCTGCTCTGCTAATTTATCTAAACTAGTTTATGTGCCAGTTTGTATATAAATGTTGGTTGTTTGGTTGTTGCCTAACATCTCTTCGTGTTATATAACTTAACTTGCTGCTAACGTGCTGTCTCAACATCATCCCTTACGATTTATTTAGAATTATTATTGCGGGACTAGTTAGCCAGGCACTTCAAATATATTTTGCAAAATATTCTTTGTTTATATGCTACTAAATTGTAGTAACTAAGTTTATTTTTTAAAGTTTAAATGCAACGCACATTTGAGTTTAAGTGGGTTTAAAATTTGTTTGTGCAGATTTGTGTTTAATATATATATATATATATTAAGTTCATTTTAAATGATTTAGAATGAAAGGGATCACCGGTGAATAATGAGCATTTGTCAACAATCGGCTGCTGTTCTGATAATTTATCTAAATTAGTTGATGTGCCAGTTTGTCTACAAATGCTGGTTGTTTGGTTGATGCTTAACGTCCCGTCGTGTTAAATAACTTAATGTGCTGCTACACTTGAGATTGTTGTCGCAACACAGGCTTGAATACAACCCAGTAAGTTATTTACTTACACAGACGTTGTGTAACAGAGAGTCGACACTACTCAACACTCCTCTCTCGTCGTCATGTGGACAATACGAAACCGGTGTGTGGGTCCAGATTCTCTTTTATTTAACGCTGTGCCGGTTGATGGTGCCGGCCAGGCAAAGAGTGCGATACAACTACAAAGCAACAGGTTTCTGTCTCCCTAACCGCGACTCACGATCATAAGTTCCTCACCATTCCTTGCTGCTACTTGCCTAAGATTCTCTAATCTCCTAACCTCTCGACGTCCTTAATTAGGGCCGGAGGGTCGTGGACAGGTGTCACGTTACGGATGGTTTTTCTGCAGCGCTATGGTTCAGCACTGGGTTGTTTCATTGTATCTCTCACATAGCAATGTACTCCTTTCATTCAAAGAGTTGTTGACACGTCAGTGACGCATAAAGTTACGTAGTCATAAAAGGAAAGACGTCATTTGTTCTTTAATAAAACCGCGTATGACTCAGGCTTCGGGAACCAATGGGAAAATGTTAATTTGGTCGTACATGGAAACGTGGAAAACATTGGGGTGGATTTAACGTCCTTTGGCAGTTTTGGTCTGGAGATACGGAGGAGTCAGACGTGTTACTAGTATGTGAGACTTGTTAACGGTTATCCAACAGAACAAGACGCGCTGTTGATGTAGGAAGATTGTTCAGCGGTCACTGGGAGGAATTAGACTTCTCGTATGGACTTAACTCATTCAGAAAAATAGCGTTGTGGAAAGAAAGTGTCAAGAAACGAAATAGTTGTCTCGTCGCGAATCCATCATCAACGGTTAGCCGTACGCTATACGTTCTACTATGAAGGCTGTATCCGTATAGCTACATAGCAAGCTATTGTGGGACAACCGTAGTAAATCATTACTTGCCGGGAGAAGTACTTTACGCTTCTGCAGCGAGTATGTGTCAACTTTTCTTTGTCTTATGAAGAAGCATAAGATAATGTTAAATCTTCAGTGGTGTAAGGTTTAACGGACGAGTTGCTAGTATTCATCACCGTGAACCTGTCTCTCATGTAAACAGTCTAATAGTAGGCTGGGAGTGTACAGTCAAACGGACCCCTTCACTTGTGGAAGTGAACTTTCTTCATAGATCTGAAATCTGTGAGGAATCGAGTGTTACCTTGTGACAGTTAAGCAAGGACATCTCAAGGACTAACGGACTAGCAGTACAATACATGGTTCGTAACCAGTGTTCCTGACACCTTTGGACAAGCTCCATCTCCTGAGTTCTACTGGCACGGTACAACTGGACTCACAGATCACCTTTGACCCTGCTACAGACTTTCTCGGATCTACGCTCGTCAGTCAGAACATTTGCATTTCTACGAACTGCATCTTCCGTGTCAACTATCCCATCTTGTTCGGGATACTTCTGCGGGCCATTACCTAATGAGAACGATTTTGGGATTAACTGTTCTCTTCCGGTTTTGGATTAATTCATTTCCCCCGCAAGTAGACTTTTGCGTTATCACGCTATTTCATGTGAATTTAATTGTATGCTAGTTGCATTATACCTTGTTCAGACAATTGTTTCTTGTCACAAACTGTTGCCATCACGCACATACACACACACGCATTGTCACGTATTTGTTCAACTGCACCTTTCTTTCCTCAGCTTTCATTTCTAATGTTCATAGTTCAATAAATGTGTTAAGTTATCTGGTCGTGTACCTTTTGATTGAAAAGGTGAGGGTCTGCACTAGGCGTATGCTTTTCGTATTTCTTCCCTAGAATTCCAGCACACCCCACAAAACGTTACAACAGGTCACACCTAGAATCTATGGTGTAATTTCCTTGACCCACCAGATCCCAACTCGTGACAATAATAAATAAAAGTTATATGTTGTAGCCGGTTAGTACCTGAACTGACAACAAATTGTACTGAAATCAATAGGCCTACCTGTGGTAGTGCCTTCCATGAAAAAGATGGTACTGCGGTCTGTTTCAAAATCTTTAGGGTGCCATGTCTGGAGGTTGTAAAATGATCAGAACAGATTACTTCACGTTCTGAGGGGATCCATGGTCTTCTAGAGGTGTCCTCTCTGTTTATGGCTCTTAACCATAACGCCCTTCGTGATGGATCAGACGGAATCTTGAGAAAAGTAAACAAGCAGCTGAAGCATCAGCATGCTTGTGACGCAAACTCAGTCCTACTGTAAGTGTTACTGAGAATTGGGCCATGACTATTAGCTCCATTATTTTACGCCACTGATGGAGTACACAAAAAGACTGAATATACCTGCTAGGCTAATATAGTTTGCTGTACACAGATCTTTCCTGTCTGTGAAGAAATTTCTAATAACCTACCTGGCTTTTAAGTATGTACTGTAATGTACTAGTGCAGTACTAGTGTTTGGATGTGAAATCGGAAATAACAATCTTTCCGTATGAACATCATAACATAAATGAAATATATTGTAGTAATTAATAATAGTCTTAATAGTATTAGTAGTACTAAGTGAGTATTAAACTTATAAAGTCAAACCCATACACCTTTAGACTGTTTAGTAATGAAGAAAACCATGATTGACTTCTAAGTTCATTAAATTTCACCTGAATATTACAGAATTACCACCCAACAGACCATCCCATGACGCGCCCGCATGGGATTCTCGTGGGAAAACTTGTGGGACAGGCCAGGGAATCCGAGTGGGTTACACAAGGAAGTTGGAAACGAGGGCAAGTGGATTTCCAGTGGGACAGATGTGGGATGCACGTGGGATCCCTGAGGGAACGTGGGACGAACCCTCAGGGATCCCACACCTATCCCACTCGTAAATATGAGGGATACGCGTGGGATACCTTGGGGAACTTCAGACAAACCCTGAGGGATCCCTCGCCTCTCCCACTGGGTTTCACAAGCTCCCTGAGGGATCCCACGCCTCTCCCACTGGGATTCCAAAGCTCCCCGAGGCATCCCAGCCTTATCCCACACCTCTCCCACTGGGATTCCACTTGCCCTCACGATCGATTCCCAGGTATTTCCCACTAAGTTTTCCCTTTTCTGTACCACACGTTTCCCATTCATTCTTTTTAGGATTAGTGGTAATAATTAATGGCCGATCGGGGTGGGTCATGTAAAACAGCAAGTTTGGTTTATTTTCTAGGATTGTTTATCTTTTCAAACCGCAAATCAAAACGGTAAGGAGATGGGTTCCTTGTCAAAATGTTCACTGCTAAAATGTACAGCATGAATCAACACATTTCCACAAAAGTTAACTGTATCCACAGTATCTGTTCAAATCCTACAAATCAATTTAAGTATACTGTACTGGGAAAAAGTGACATTTGTGTTCATTTATGCTGCTTTAGCTGAGAAGTAATACAGCACATACAGACTTTAAAATCTCTGGAAATCTATTTAAGAAATATTCCTGATGTTTATGTATGTTAAGTTGTTAGAACATTTATGCATAAAGAGTAACAATTACGACCAATAATTAAGACACTATAGCTGCAAAACCCAGAACTGGTTAAAAAAAACAAATTTATTGTGCAACAAATCAACATTGGAAAAGATCAGAATTAAGGAAAATCCCAGTTAGATGCAAATAGATTCATTTACAGTAAAAAAATAAAATCTGTTATTCACACACACTCCACATGCACACACATACACGTGCACAATGCAGTCACAGAGAAGAAACCATTCTATGAGTAGACGAGGAATAAATCAAAATAAGTATGAAAGTGGTGTCAGTCACAAAACTTTCAACCTGGCCTAATAAGACAAAGCTCTTTACTCTGAAATTCCACTACAGAAACAATCTCCTGCAAACGTTCTTTCTCGATGTGAACTGTCTGTGAACAGTGTTTGTGAAATGTGAACGCTTCAATGGATGATTCTGTCCTGTTTGGATTATGGTTATTACCCAAGTATTTTAAATGTTGTATAATTTCGGCGGATAACAGACTGGCACCAGAATATTGTCCTGTTTAGCGACTGTGCCCGTACAACATTTTACTTTCCCAATCATTCCTTCACTCACACATCACACGTTCTTAATATTCTTAACCTTCTATAGCTCAATAAATGTGTTTACTATCTGGACGTGTCCTTTTGCATGAAAAGGGGGTTAGCTAGACACTTTGGGTCCTTGTAACTTCCTACCTCACGCTAGCATACCGAATAAAAAGTTACATTCACACTTGTGAAAGATCCGCAAAGTTTATAGTTTCCAAGTCATCATGTTCATGAATTTCTTGATGGTGTTTCCGCCCATTCTTTGGCGACCATTCCAGTCCTGTGCATGTTGCGTAGCATGGCCTGCTATCTTTTCCAGCTGAAATTCAGTTAAATCCTTATGTTTGACTTTGACAGCAGCTGAAATTTGAAAAACGGGGTTCATGAAAGTGAGATAAAAAAATCCTGTCAACATCTGTGGCTTTTATCTGCATTCAATTTCAAGAGAGAGTGAGAGAGAGAGAGAGAGAGAATACTAATTTATAGCTATTGTTTTAACATAAATAGATGAGTACTGTCTGTGCATAAGGAACAGATTTTAGGTGCCAATATGTGCCCTTGTATCCACATTAAAAGAGATTTGAGACTAATACACCTAGTTTTATTTAATACTAACTGAAATCTGCTTTACCATTAGGCTATTTAGCATTTTAAATAATTCAAAGAATGTTAGTTAGGTCAGCTGCCCTTTCCATATCCCTCTAACCTCAAGTCTTCTAAGCAAAATAAAATAAATTTAAAAAAACCCATTTTTTTAACTAATAAAATTGTTCTTAAAGTGTATATAATCATACTAAATGCTTACCAAATACAACCTCCTTCAGCCTCAGTTTTTTAAAGGAAGATTTTCTCTGTCTTCCTTGGCCAGTCATATTGAAATTTCTAGCCAACATCCCTTGTAGCAATTTGGGAAGAATGTTCCTGGCAATATCCTCTTTATCTTTCCCTCCAATAGAGGCCAGGTAAGTGATCTGCAATCAAAATAAATACAAGGCAATTTAAGATTAAAAGTGGAAAGTACTGATTGAAGAACTAAAGGCCACTATAACTGAATCTTTGCAATTATTAAACTGGAAGATAAAACAAAAAAAATTAAACGAGTAAATAAATACAGAACTAAAAATGTTTAAGTTCATTTCTACCCAAGGACCTGAAGACTACAAAGCAAGGGTATGACAGGGATGTCATTGTTGATGTTAAACACCTGGTTAGCCACACCGAAATGGTCAATGTTGAGAAAAGGGTGAAAAATGCAAAACAGGGTTTCAAAGGTAATAGCAGACTTGTGAAAAGAATTTTTTTAAAAATAAAAGGCAGGTGAACAAAATAAAATCTGTGTTAGAATTATCATACCACTCAAGCTGCACATAGGACTTGTGCCATCGCTTTTAAAAGTTTTTCCTTCACTCACCATTTTTCTTTGCACCTCTTCACCCTCCACCATTTCCTCAAGGGCATTTACTTCTTCCATTGAGGCTAGAGGAAAGCCTACCCCCCTTGGAAGTGAGGCATCACTCAGGCCACCTGTGCGACATTGTTGGGCTGCGAGCAAATTGTAGATTTCATCCTGTTGTTGTTGTATGTCCTTAAGGATGGTAAACAGCACTCTGAAAACTTTTGACAAGCAAAAAGAACAATTATAAAAATCTGTAAGTTGTTCTATTTATGATTGTAAATCATAAAATTCTAATTTTATGGTAGAATTTAACAGTCTAAAAGTATTTTTTAAAGCATGGAAAACATTTACAAAGTAAAGCCAGAAACTGCTTGACCATGGACAGTTAACTTCATAACCCTATAAAGATGAGTAAATATAATTATTGGGTAGGTTTCAAATTTTATTGGAAGCATTGATACTGTGTTTAAACTATTTGTCCAGCTTGAGTCAGTCATAATAATAAAGAGGGGGAGGGGAGGGGCTAAGGTAAACATGAATCACCTCTGTTTGGCTGCTGTAGTAGATGCTCCAAGTTGTTCACTCTAAATTGTCTCATCCCATGCTGTGAAGAAACCGACCTATGATTTATCAAAGGCTGGCTGTTTTTAACTGTTGTGGATGGAGCATTCAGTACAGCAGGTGTTGGAGTGAGGCTGGCTGCAGCTCTAGGTGCTGAAGCGAGTGAAGATGGTGATGGAGCAAATTGCTGACCAGTTGACTCTCAGATGGCTCTGAAAACCTGAAAAAGTTACCATATAAAATGCGTTTTTAAAACAGAAGGGTGACAAATGCTATTTCTTCTTAGACCTAAGTAATTTATTGCCAACTTCAGTTAAGATAAAATGATGCTCAACGGCCAGCCATATACTATTTTTTTTTATAGGACACCCACAAAAAATCACATACATACAGATTACAAGTATTAGAATTTAAGAGTGATTATACTTGCTAGACTTTTTTCCCCCTCGGCACCAGTCCTTTGGAACATCTGATTCCGAGGGAGAAATGTCAATGTCTGGGTGCTCGAGAGGTTTCTGCATCTTTCATCTTTCTGTACTTGTCTGCAAGTTTAGAAACGGGCAATTAAAGATGAGAAAAAAAATGAACATAGATATTATTTGTTGAGCTTTCAAGGCACTTTACAGAAAGAGCTGACCTGGCTTTGTAACTTTTTTCAAAAATTCATTTAAATTTTAAATTCTCCAAAACAATAGAAAAGTTATTAATTTAAACTTGGTTGCAAATATCAATAAACAAAGAAAAGTCATGTCTTACTTTGTTTCTTGGACCTTGTTCCGTAATTGATAAATCCTTTGATGGCAACACAACTGAAGTTGAAGTAATCAAAAAGTCCTCACGATTCCTTATACACGGTCTTTGACACAATGTCACATTGTTTATACCACGTGCTCGCTCGTTTTTCTCTTCGTAATCACTCTCTTGGGTCTTCCAGGCACAAATATTCTTGTCTCCATCCACTTTATCACAGCAGATTTGCAAAACAATGTCATTTTTCTCATCAGCCTGTCATTTGAAGAGTAAATCTAGCATTTCTCAAGTGACAGCATGTGTTAATTGATACGCACTTCGCAGCCATTTTTCATGTCACGTGCGTCATTTACAAATTTGAAAATATATCAGTTATATTATATAAGTTCTTAGTATATATGAATAACATTAATAAACATTACTTACTTTTTAATCACCTCAAATAAAATTTTTGATAAAGTCGACAAAAAGTTGTAACCCAAACTATGACGTCAGACATCGCGTGCTCGCTTCACTTTGTGGGAAGGGAGAGTCGCACGCTCGCTTCACTGTGGGAAGGGAGAGGGATTCCCAAGGGATTCCCAAGCTGTTTGGGATGGAGCACGCTTGTGGGACTTCCCATTCAAAAACCACTCAATTCCACCGTGGGATAGGAGTGGGTTGCTTTAGGGCCTCGTCGGTTACCACTGGGCTGCGTGTGGGAACGGTGACCGTGTTTATTGGGCAGGTGCTTACTATGAGAAGACTTGCAGCTTTCGTTTGTTTGTCGATTGGTACACCCAATAGCACAACAAGGGTTAACCCTACTGAAAAAACACTCTGTGGATTGCACAGACTGTTAAAATCTTCTTCTGCGTTATAAACACTCGCCATCACTTTCCCAGACAGCAAAGTATCTGGGATTCATGTACACAGATTTCCGATCTGCACGTAGGGCTTGCTTAGCGCATGTGGTCTCGAGGTCAGTCCTACATGCGCTTCCCACTTCAAGTGTGTAAGTGGCCTACCGAGGTTCGCCGGATATGCAAATGAAACGTTAGCCCCGCGTGCGTGCATCAACTTTGACCCAATGCAGCCGACTCGCAAGACGCCTCTGCGGCAGAGACAAGCCGACTGCAGTTTCGTATTGACTGACAAAAGAAAGATATTGAAAGATATCATTAAAGTACTAGTTCATACCTGTTTGTATTGTTAGAATAATATTTTGACTCTTGAAATGAGCCGGGAGTAATTTTTAAATGCGAAACTGCAAGTCCCTTTGTAATGGACAATACCGTTAGTCGCGCGCCATTTGTACGGTCTAGTCACGCTCAGACAATTCGCAAGCGCACTGCGAGTTCACCATTTCTGTCGCTGTTCGTCCTTCGCAATCCTTGCCATCCGTCCTTCGTCGACATTTGGGAAAACATTTAAAGGTCTGTTTATTTTTGTTCATTATTTACCATGAATTCTAATGCAGAGTATCAGATGATAAAATAAGAAAAAAATGTAAATGAACACGGTGTCAGTGTGTGGACAGAAGGTGTTCCACAGGCCATGAGCAATTAACTCAAGATTTAGAAAGGCCGGAGTACAGCTTGATAGACTTAGAGTTAGTAAGCAGTGAGACATATGCGACTAATCAGATGGAGAGCTCCATGTGTGAGGCCATTATCTTTACGACTAACTGTTCCTCAGCTGCGGGCAAGTTGACTGAGGCTGTTGACAATCTGACAAACACTGATAGTTATACCCGGAATGTTTTAAATATTTTCACACTATCCTGTTTCATGACCTTTGAAAACTGTGCTGAAAAAAGTATAACTGCACTAGTCGATTCATTCATTGATAGGTATTCTAGGTGGAGTTTGAGAACTCCAGTGACCACGAGCCATAATAAATTTTCATTTCAGCCATTTTGGGCAAATTGACATTTTACACTATTTTGTTTCGGATGTGGTGTGCAAAGAAATAGTACCAGTACATTTGTACAACTCTTCTTGTTGAAAGCCTTTTTGAAGGAACAAAATGTTAAGTTTTTATACTTTAATTATGTAATTCAAAACTTTGATCATTTCTAAGGATAACTTAGTAAGAAAAAATAATATTTAATAAATAAATAATGTCATCTGAAGAGAAACAAAGTAACCATAGGATCGAGGTTATACCGTCGATCGTCAAGGGCGCAAACTGTTGGGAGTTTCCTCATTTCAGCAGAGTTCTTCAGAAACTTAATTACTGGTTTCCCTACCCCCAAAAAAGATATACTGGGGGGCAGGGGGTGGGGAACGACAATAGCGATAAAAATTTGTCAGCTTTATCATGGTCAGTTTATCATCCCATTCAACACATGGTTTTTTTCAAATTGTCTAGTTGTCAAATGATTGAACCATTCACTTGATCTGTACTCTGCGCTATCGTGGCAGAGAGAAGTGAACACTTAAGAAATTTTTTTAAGACCTAATGAAACTAACCTGGTATGAACATGATGATAATGAACATATATCTACACCATCTGGAAAAATGCTAGAACTTTGGAGGGAGGGGCTTCTGCTCTCTTTGCAGATGCATATAGTTAGTTTCATAATAAGGTTATCTTTTGATACCACTGTAAACTCATGGGGACAGATTTTGGCACGACTGTAATAAATGCTGCTTGCAGTCTACCACAAGTGCAGTAATCTACTTTACATATTTTGAAAGATAATTTATGAATCTAAAGGTGACATTTATGCAGAGTTTTATTTTTTCAGTGGGGTTGATCTTATAAGAGCTGGCTTTTCCAATTCTTTAAATAATAAATGGCCATGCATCAAAGTAAGAATTTTTAAGGGCAACTCCTACAAAACCTAAAGCAGCCTTATTGTCTTGAATATGTTATATTGCACTTGTTGTATAACACCTCAGTGATGTCTTATGTTTGTTGCAGAGAGTGCTGTACCCTGACATCACCAACACAGGGCTCCAGGATGTAATTTTCTGGGAAAGAAACTTAGGGAGTTGGCAAGGTCTTCCAGGGCTAGTGATGGAACACAGACAGCTGATCAGTAGTTCTGCACAGGGCTTTTCTTGGGTGTGGGGTGGACATGATTACGGGCTGGCTTAATGTTGTCCTTCTAAGTTTCCCTTTAGGAGATTTTGTGGACGACCATTACTCTGTTACATTAAATATTTGTATATTCACAGTGTTTATTTGAGAATTGTTCTGTTTGATGCTTTTATACTTGTGCAGTCCTAATATGGCCATCCCAATCGATTGAAGTCATAGATGTGGCTTATAGTATATTGAAAACTTGCTTTTGTTTTATATTTCAATCTGGTTTTTAAGCTAAAGTTTTGTACAAATTTAACTGCAATATAAAGCAACCTGCTGCACAGTTTTCAGCCTTTTATTAAAAAGAAATAATGGACCATAAAAATGTATCAGAATATATTTTTGAACTGCATTCCAAACAATGGGATAAAAGTTAGTTTTGCAATAAACTAGTATTTGGCTTAATGTGGCTCTTGTGAGTTTTTCTTTAGGAGATTTTGTGGATGGCCATTACTCTGATGTTACATTGAATATTTGTATATTCACAGTGTTTATTTGCGAATTGTTCTGTTTGATGTTTTTGTACTTTTGGAGTCCTAATATGGCCATCCGAATCGATTGAAGCCTTTGAGCTCTAACATTCAACAGATATCTAGTTATCAATTTGGCTTATTGTATATTGAAAACTATTGCTTTTGTTTTATATTTCAATCTGGTTTTTAAGCTTAAGATTTGTACAAATTTAACTGCAATGTCGAGCAACGTCCTGCACAGTTTTCAGCGTTTTATTTAAAAGAAATGATGGACCATAATGTATCAGTATATATTTTTGAACTGCATTCCAAACAATGGAATAAAAGTTAGTTTTGCAATAAACTAGTATTTCTCTGTGTGTGTGTATGAGATAGACAGAGAGAGAGAAAACATTTGCAGGCAGTTCTAAGAAATATGGAAGCTCAAAAGGTTGGGGGTGTGCACTGGGGTAAGTGGGATGCATGAGGGGAGCCTATATTGAACCCATTTTCAGTCTATCTGGGCCTTACATGCTGCCCGTATCCTCCCGATATAGAGCCTATATAGAATACCAATGTGGGGCCGATGCCCGTCCCGTATTCATCGCTCATCTGGGGCTTACATGCTCCCCACATCCTCCCGACGCCGAGCCCATATAGGATCTCACGTAGGGCCGACCCTAGTCCCATTTTCATGGGACTGATATGCGCCGCCTATGTGCGACCGGCATGACCTGACACGTGTGCCCGACATCGGCCATATATGAGAGTGCTATTAGGGTTCTGCCTGTACCGGAAGTCAGCACTCTCTGACCGTCTGTTTTCTCCCAGTGCTCGATCTAGAGATCTAAATATAGATGTTATTGCACTGAGCATCCCCCTATCCCCTTGACCTATTTACCATGAAAATTCCCCCCCCCCCCCAGCTGAACAAAGACCCTGTGTGCTGCGCCCATGAAAGCGTGCGTGCGTGTGCCTGCATGTGCGTACTGCTTATGTGTGTTCGCGTCTGTATGTTGTAAGTCTGTCCGTGGCTTCTATCTCTTACTCTACCATTACTAACCATAATTGTACGGTTCCCTCTAGTGCCAGGCCTCTGGTTGGTAAGCTACTAGACTGAGTTTTGAGTCTGTAGGAATCCGACACACGTTGCCTGCTGACGTCTGACAAGAGGGCGACTGCTTCCAAATGTCTTTAGGTCAGAACAGAATTGAAATTACAATCGACAAAGGAAGTCTGCTTTGAGGTCTGACAGATAGGTTTTAGTAATAAGCAGTCTGTTGTCAATTATTTCATGTAGGTGATGTTTTATACAGTGACATTCTGTGAAAGTAACATTGAACAACACTAGTTTTGTGGTCGAGATGACTGTCAGAAGGAGGAAGTAGGACATGATAAAGAATTTTGAATATGTTCTTCGGGAAAATGTGTCCGCCATACGAAAAGCATGCAATCAAGCGTTGAAAGGCGTAGGAGATTTCTACAAATAAATAACGATTACGGCTTATAAGGTAACACTGTGATTAGTCTGCTTGAGACAGGAGAAATGAGGTCTAAAAATCATAGGTTTCCGTATTCCACTTTAAATATTACCAATATTAAGAAGTTAGAAGAAACAAATGAGGTCTCAAAATCATAGGTTTCCGTGTACTATTTTAAATATTACCTATAAGTACTGTATAAAAAGAAACAAATGTGATTGTTACAGGTTCTGTGGTCCGGCGACAACAGTGACTGTGCCATGTACATCTCCCCCACGGCTGTGTGTCAAGACCCTGGGTCAGGCCGTGTGGATGACAGGAGAGTGCTATGCTGCTCAAATAACTCTGTTCCCAGAGCAACTTGACCTGCTCAACACGGCGCTTCCCAGAGTCTTTGTAGCCGGCCCGCCCGGCACAGGTAAAACTGTGGTGTTGCTGCTGATGGCAACAGAATGGTTGAGATGTGGCCACGACGTCCGCATTGTGAGTTATTGGTGGAGGAGTCGTTCAGCGTGCAGCATGTTGTACCACCTGTTGCTGCAGATCGTCAAGACGCAGCTGACGTCAGTGGCATCACCCGGACAGCCTCACCTCCTGCAGTATGAGTTCCATAAGAAGGAAAACGTGGAGAAGGCCGTCAACGACTTGTCACTGGCGGCGAGGAGAGGGTCGCTGTACGTCATCGTTGATGAAGTTTCTGAGTAAGTGTGTGACATGTTTGACGTGACGTGTGTAGCACGTGTGATGACGCCTTTTATTAATAACGTCACGCGTTGATACACTTTAGACGAACACAAAGACGAGCGTCACTGACAGAACAGAGTGTAACACGTGTATCTTCATCTTCTGTGTAACACTGTAGACTTTCTGTGACAAGCTGCTGACACGTATCTCTCTGTCCTCTGTAACACTCATGTCTGTGACAGGCGGTCAGACATCTTCAAGATATTCTGTGACAAGCTGCTGACACAAATTCCTGGTCTGCATATTTGGGCGGCAAGTTGTTACCATGACTACGCACCCGCCGACTGGCACGTGCAATATTTAACCAGACCCCTCCGCTCTCCGCCGGCCGTCGTCAGGGAAGTCCAGCCGTACGTGGTAACCACTGGCCGACGTCGTGTCAAGCCGTACAGTGAGCGTGGTGTGGCCGACCACACAGACGGCCCGCCAGTCAGACGACTCTATCACCGAGGTCAGGGTCACCCAGGCGACTGGCCAGGTCACTGCGTCACGTGCGGTCGTGAGGTGGGCAGGTTCCTACACAGTCTCCGTGTTCCGGGTACAGGTGTGTATATAGTGTGTAGTGTGACGTGTGGTGACGGGAGATTGAGCACGTGAGAATAACAAACAAGTCATGCAGTAAGCGGTCACGTGACCAACTGTCAGATGAAGGAAACAGTGTGTTAGAGTGTGTGTCCGCACATGTTACGTCATGTGTTTGTGTGCACATTTACTTCCTAACGTCATGACGTCATTGTGTCTGTGAACGTTGTGTCTGTGACATGTGACTGAACAAAAGAAATATCTTTAAATGTTAACAGTGAACACCACAACATCTACCACCGTCACCGCCATCAACAGCAGCACAACACCACCCCACCTCCAGTGGAGAGACGTGTTCCTGTTGTCGTGGTGGTATATTAGAGACCAGCCGGGTGTTATGACGGGGCTGAGAGAAGCGGGTATTCCAGTGCGGTTGATGACGAATGATGACGTTGAAGATGTGGCCACGGCCCGTAGTGACGTGGTGTGGGTGGCACGTGGAGATAGCGTTCATGGTCTGGAGAGAAAAGTCGTCGTCTGCGTGGAGCCTGAAGTTGATGTGTACAGAGTTCGACTTCACTGTATATCCCGGTGTACGTCACAACTTGTGATTGTCTCCCCTGACCACTAGCCACCTGAACATGAATCTCACTCACACACCTGTCACCTGTTGTAGTCTGTGTCTGTGTCTCTTACACCAACACCCGCCTTCGTCATTTCCACTGCATCTTGCTAGAGCTAGTGAGTACTGCTACTGTACTAGTCGCAAAATGGTGGTTGTACTTCTCAGAACTCGTTGGGTCGTCGTCGTCGTCGTCGCCACGTCTTTACTACATAACTTAACAAACATGACGTATACTCTGTGCACGTGACCAATATAAAACTATTGCAGACTGTGTCCCGACCAAAGATGATGGAGACGAAGATGGTTCATAAATGGGAGGACGGGTTCTTTACAGCACTCTCAAGCGAAATTCTCGTTTTTTTTGTGTTCAAGGGAGATAATTTACAAATGTAGCAGTGTTTGAAGTTGCGCGTACGTATCACTTTTGGTATACGGAGAATAAAACCATTTTACACATACCTTCACTTTGCGCCACAGCTTATGTATAACTTAGATATAATGTCGTCGCTTACATGTATCTATCTTTGATAGAAATCAACGAACTTTTAATCTGTAGAGGCGTGTTTGCAACAGTCTATTTTATTTTAAGTATAAATCTTTTTTTATCTATGTAAGATTAAAATTTTATTGTTAAAAATACCGGGTTTTATAAGACTGACTTCGATAATAGCGAAGATTAAGCATAATCATTCGCGAATTTTGTTTGCAGTGACATGAATGTCGGTAGTCGTCCTGTTGTTTACAATGACTGGTGAAAATTCGGTCGTGGATTTTTGCTTGTTAATCAGGATGAGAAGAAATGAGTATGATCATTGTACTTTTTAACTAATAATTGCATAAAACACATCAATTAAAGTGTCCTTTTATTTTTGCTTTAGTTTTGGTTGGAGTTTTACTCTATTATCTTTGAAATGAAAATGTCTCATTACCCCGTTCTCAGAGCCTTTTCTAATGTTATCAATCACTGTCCAAAATGAATGGCACATATGATACTCTACTCCACCTGCAACCACCCCACTTGCTAACTCCTTTCCTTCCTTTTACCTTAATCTAACACTGGTTAAGCTAAAATAAACGCAGGAGGTTCATTGTTCATTTTCCCCCTTTTATCCTTCCTCTGTTGTCACGACCTCCATTGTGTACTATTCTTGTGTGACGGCTGCATGCGATATGTTTTAGATTTTATGTGGTGACCAGCTCATAAGGTGTTAGCTTTAATGGCACCTGATATTTGTGCAGACTTAGTCGAAATATGAAATTAAATTTAAAAAATGAAAATGTGACCATTGTCTAGGGCGTAGCCAGGTAAACAAATTTTTACTGTAGTCTGGTGTATGGGTGATAGCAAAGCTCCCAGAGACAGTACGCTATGTGCAAGTCAGTGGGAAAAGAGAGAGGCACAAAAGTATTGTGAAAGAATTAAAAATTTTAACATTTACAAATCTATTTAGTCACACAATTCTTCAGATAGTGGACGCTACATATACAACAATGGGCAACAATAGATGACATTTTTTTTTCTTCCCCACATAAAAGTTCCGGCATGACCTGTACTTAAGCAAATACTCTTCCTTGGCCCTAACAGGTATAGGAGGCAGGAACAGGGAAAATATTCATACATCTAAGCAACCTTTACTACTGTAAGTTGACATAATCCAGCGTAAAAAACAAGTATTCATTCATCACGCTTCCCGAAACTGCATGTATGCACATGCACTCAGATCAGGAGTCTGGATAGACCAATTTGCACTTTCACAGAAATTAATTTTACATGCAAACAAATCATTGTTGCTTATTTACATTTTGATAATATAGATCTCCAATGGTAAGCAATAGAGAAAACAAATTCAATTGAAATGATTTAAGCGTTCCTGTATCCTGTACTAATGTTACAGCGTAATCAGCACAGAAACTAACCCCGAGGCTAACAATGCGTACCCAGAATACATCCGATTGTTTAATTTCTTCTTCACTGGAATACGCGCCTCTCTCCATTTCTTTTTTGCCATTTTTTATTCACTGCGGGAATCCCGCGGCCTCGGTATTTTCCGGCGATCTTCAGAAAAGAGCGTCTTCCGCATCTTCAACAGTGACTTACATGGGGCTGTGCGTTGAGGTAAAGTCACATAATTCACATAATTCACGCAAACACACACACACATACACACACACACACACACACACACACACAGTGTTATTGTGGTACAGAGGGATTACCTGTCGGAACACAAGAAAGATTTGAGAGTTGGTTTCAAAGACTGGATGTTACTTCTGACACCATTTCTGGATGATAAAACAGGAGAGCAAGAATTCAAGCTCATGCACCAACAACTGATATTGCGTCATTATGAATAAACTCAGACCTATTTAAAGAAGTCAGTACATTCCACGTAACGTAACAGTTTTGGCAAAAATGGCAAACGACACCTAACACACATACTAGCATAATGTCATGCCCGGGTTTTAGGACTTTTACTCAAGATTCCATTTTTTTGGCGTTAGTTTCGAACTTTACTTGTAAACGCAAAATCTGCTTATCTAAATAGTGATAGATCCCAATTTCGTGATAGTAAATTAAAGGGGTTCGCAGCATAAATGTTAATGAAAATGGAAGTTTCGTATCCACAAGCTACACTTTAACAGCTCTAATTCAACAATAACTCGCTGTTACATTGACTAGATTTCTCTTACTTCTCACATAACGTTCTCAGGTGCTACGCACTTATTCTTCACACCCTGACCATCTTAACGTCGGGAGGGCAGGGATGACTGGCCGACTGTTTCCTGCAGTTACACTGCGATATCGACTGGTGGTCTCCCCTTGCAAATCTCTTGTGGATGTCTACAGCTGTCTGGGTAAGCTGCACGCCCGTCTTGTACAGTCCCTCAGGCCGTTCATACGACGTACACTACAGGTCGCGTCACCTGGCTGTCAAATAAGCTGTCCACAGCAAGTATCAGTAATGAAATCAGTAATGATTTTGTCATTACTTTTTGCATTCCTTATGATCTATCTGTATGACGCCATAACAAACTGTCGATCAGAATCGGTGGAATAAAAATCTTCGATCAGTGTATAGTAGATAATCTCGGCAAATAACGTCAATCGCTTGTAACTGTGGGAAGAATATAAAAGAAGTATTTATAGGAATTTTCAACTCCTGTTTGGGAATCAACTCACCATAAATCAGTGAAACAATCTTGGGTTTACATTGTTGCTGGGTAATTCAGTAAACGTGCAAGTGTGAAAATACTTAAATAGTACTGGTAGTGGTAATATAGATTTAAAACAAATAAGCACGCAAACGGCACCAGGTTCTAAATAGCAGAATATTTTAAAATATGCATGAGTGAGATATGGAAAAACTGTTACCTAAATTTTTCATCCTCCTCCTAAAAACGCTCTGAACACACTAACATGGTTCTCGGGTGTCCTTTGTTGAAATCTTTTTTCTCGCAGTTTGCAAAAATCAGTTCCATGGTGGCCAAGATTGTAAGAAAACAGTCGAGAGAAAAAAGTAAAGGAAATAAAGTTAGGGTAAAAGTCAACAGGAAAAAATTGAATGTCTTTCACTATCCCCCCCCCCCCACCCCCACATCATCCATCGGTAAAAAGAAGTCAAACACTTGTTTTAACTTTTCCCCTTTTACTTATTTTCTCAACGACCTTTACTCATGGTCTGTGTTCCAAACTGGAGACTGGAAATTAGAGGTCGATATCATTCGTGCGGCATTCCGTTCCTCGAAGATTTTGCACCAGACAGGTAAGCCGAATACAGATTGTTTTGCATGCACACGCAAAGAACGCTAAGTCTTCAAAAATTGCACTCCGAGTATAAGTGATCACAACAATCGCATCGCTGCTTCGGTGTGAGAAATGTGGAACTCATAATAACGCGGAAGCTTATATAGCGCGATATCCCGCCTATATGCAGGGCGCTCTGCGTTTTACACAATGTGGATAAACAAAAGCAACTAAAGTATAAAAACACTACGCAAAGCCTTTACAAAACACACATTTGTCACAACCCGCTCCCTCTCACTGCAGTCATACTCATCAGTGACAGGAGGGGTTTGTGGGGGCGTGTTCTTTCTACCAACACTCGTACAAAACACAACACAAGACCGGCAGAGAAAATCAACGAGGCCCCAGCCAGGTATAACTTCTTAAACTCACCGGGTTTACCGAATTTCTCTAAATTAATGGCATTCACTCACGTCAATTACTATAGTTACAAGCAGAACAAATGTCAAGAACCCGATCCAAGACCCAGATCGGCCAACACTCTGTAATCTCACTAAACACAGGTAAATTTTACAAAATTCTTAAACTTCCCAGGTAACTCTAGCAATAATTGCATCTACACTCATTCCTCCAGCAATCTCACCCACCATTCGCACAACAGCGTATAGAGCATGACTCCTTTTCAACCCTTTGACCAGTTCCACCGTTACTAATAACTTCAAGACATTACACCTCAGACCATACCAAAGATTATCGCACCTTCCACTTCTTTCAATCTCCAGGTTCCGTTGCTAATAAAGTCCTAAATGTTTATATATCACTTAATTCCACAGTCACTGATAACTTCGTGTCATAACAGTCTGACTTCCTTTATCCCCAAGTTCCGTTACTAATAAAGTCCCGAATGCTTATATTTCTCTCAATTTCAGTCACTGATGACTTTGTGTCATAACAGTCTGACTTCTTTCAGTCTCCAAGTTTCATTATTATCAAGTCCCAAATGTTTATATTTCTCTCAATTCCCCAGTCACTGATAAATTTGTGTCATAACAGTCTGTACCCTGCTTTCACGAAGATTGGAGTTAACGACATAAGACCGAAAAATGCGTACGTTACCGCTTTCAGAGCGATCTTCTACAAAATAAAGAATCTCTGCGCAGCAAGTTATAGCTGCCCAGGCTGCTGACGCATAGCGCCACAGAGACTCGTGGTCGAACCAAGATGGAGCCGGTAGACGAAGATGTCAAATGCTCGACGTGTAAACTCCAAAGCGCCCCTTGAGCGCCTCACGAAGATATCCACAATACTCCAAGTGAGGGTGGTACTCCAAAAAAAAACCACTTTCTCTTCACTATCTCCTCAGGAACAAACTCCAACGCTTAACAGGAGATATATATCCTCCCACCTGCTCGATCTCTCGGGGATGACACACAGAATTCCTCCACACCACTGGAGAGTCGCACAGATCAGAAAAGTCCCCACCAATTTAGGAGACACTCCAAGCACGGCAGAGAACGCTCTGGTGTTCTCTATGGAACACACCTCACTCTCCTCCACACAGAACCACTTTACACATCTCCCGCCTTCGCCCCTCTCTGAGCGAGAATTTTTCCTCCACACAGAACCACTCTACACTTCTCTCTCCTCCACACAGGACCACTCTACACTTCTCTCTCCTCCACACAGGACCACTCTACACTTCTCTCTCCTCCACACAGGACCACTCTACACTTCTCTCTGCCGCCTTCGCCCCTCTCTGAGCGACATTCTCCTCCCCTAACACTACTCAGTTGGTGACTGAAGTGACTGACCAGTACTCATCACTCTTCCTCTGTACTTACCAGTACTGGCAACAGTCAATACACCATGCTGATAAGTTATATCATGTTAACACAATTCTTGTATATGGATAATCCATTCAGAAAATAAATTACAAGCCAACAAACAAAAAAATCCAAACTGCCACAGTCAACCAACAACAACCATCTGGGCCTCCATCAAAGCCTACGCCGATGGCGAATACATTGATGCACACACCCCATAATACTTGCACTCAAAGTTACGCGCATACGCGTCCGTGACATTACACCGATGGATAACGTATATGTACAACCATAAACTATTAACGAGACAACAATTAAACAGAGGACATAAACACCAGTAAAACTTGTTTAGAAATACTATAAGCACAATAAACAACGCCAACAATAGTACAGACTAAAGTACTGAAACATCAGCACAACAACCTTAAGAGTTAATTGAACAGATGGATACAGATGAAGTGCTACATTTTCACTTTTACTTCAGGTCCTCTACAACAAGCCCATGTACCGTCTTCTAGCTTCACTCGGGTCCGTTCTGCAGTCGACGTCACACTCGGGGTTTTCCGACTTTTACGAAGATTTTATTTTGTGGGGGATAGTTTCGAACTTTACTTGCAAACGCAAAATCTGCTTATTAATAAATCTAAGTAGTGACAAATCAAAACTCCCTGATAGAACAGTAGAGGGTTTACACCATAGATGTTAAAGGAAAGCTTAACCTTAGCAGTAACCTGTCTTGAATTGATGAATATTGATGTTGTGAGTCTTTTTAACCCTAAATTTTAAGCTACAAAAGAACTGTTCACTTACAACCCAGCTTTTAATGCTGCTCATCGGCCTTACATGGAAGCCGCCATGTTGCCTTGATGAGTGACGTCAGTTACCCAGGCAGGGAGAAAGCTACTGCAGCACGCAGCCGATAGCACTCAAAGCACCATCGTCACAGATATCGGGCAGACGCTTTTACAGCTGACACCTTACTATTTGAGCCGGCCAAATACATTTAAACTTTATAAATTCGTTTCTTGTAAAAACTAAAGTGTATTGACCAAAGTAGTGAATTTCTTAGTAGAGTGCATTAATGAATAGGTGCCTGTGTTTTTGCATGTGGGTATGTCTGCGTGCGTGGCTGAGCATGTTGTTTGTTTATTAATCATTGAGTTTATTTATCAATATGTGTATATTCTAATGTCAGATGAACTACGATTGACATGTGTTCTTTGACATTTTTTGTGAATACCCCCTGAGGGTTAAAGAATAACGAAACTTGACTTGTTAGCGACATCGCTCTCAGCTGTAATCGTCTGTTCTCACTCACAGGCTCAGCTTCCGTCCGGTCTTGCCTTGCTGCAATGCCTTTTCATCGGCAAGCTTTGTATTGATAATTGTCGGAATGGCTCCTTTCTTTAACTTTTTCTTAAAAATCTTGAAGCCAAGCGAAGCAGCCACATCATTTTCGTAGGTGCCTTCAAAGCACTCCCTCGTAAAATGGTCCTCCCACACGAGGTGCAATTTGTGCCATTTATACTCTTTCCCATGACGAGGCAACTTGGCGTTCTTTAAATTTTCAAGCCACTTTTTACATAGTGCATACAAATCTTTTATTTTGCTGGATTCGGAATTCCCAAAAAAGCTTTTGTGGCTTCCGTCTACATTAAAGGATTTGCACTGTTCGTTGAAACAGCCGAACGCTTTGCACTGTGGCATGTCGAATACTTCTGGGGAACTGACGTCACCAGACCAGACGACAGCAGCGATATTTTGCTTTCATTCGCGGAAGAGTACCACAACATGGCGACGTCCGTGTGCCATTATTTACCGAAATTAAAATGGATTGTATGGAAATAGTACCGATGCAGCTTGAAATTTAAGGTTGACAAGACTCACAATATCCATATCTATGAATTCATCTCAAGTTGCGTCTAAGGTTAAGCTTCCCTTTAATAAAATATTTGAATTTGTGTGCTTTCATGAATGGAAGTTTCGTATCCAGAAGCTTCACTTTAACGTCCTGCCGCAAACTATGTTTATATCAAGACGGTGTTGAGACAAGTTATCAAGCTGCTCATGTGGGACTGCTGTTGCAACACAGGCTTCAGTCCCAACCAGTCGCTTTATACTGACACCGGGCCAACCAGCCTAGTACTGTTCCCTATAGTGCCAGGCGTCTGACAGAGAAGATATTACATTGACAATTTTTAAGTCGTAGGTATGACTCGGCCGGGATGCGAACTACCAACCTCCCGCCTCGGAAGGGGATGTCCTACCCACTATAGATCACCAAGTGGGTCACGTGAGGAGGAACTGAATTTGGTGAAAACGCAGTGACTTGTTGGTTGTGAAACATTCGCTCAAAACCAATGCTAGAGAGACATTTAACATATATTGCTTTGTAAGCACACTTAAAGCCTACTTCAAGGGGCACATGGCGGATACTAGACATTAGAGAAACTCTCCAGGGGCAAGACATTTCAACATTGACCAACACACATTCGACAACATGAGTTGTCTGGCAAATGAATAGATCCCAAGAATGTGGAGTCCTTTTTCACTTCCCATTTGGACACCATGGCCCCCACATGACTAAACTTAAAGGTCCTGGGTGTCACGTGTTGGGGTCTGGTGGGTCAAGGAGATTGCACCATAGATTCCAGGTGTGAACCATCCTCGACTCTCAGGCCTAATTAAGGTCTGTTATCCCCTTGTTCAAGCCGCCATCTAGCCGCTCACGTCATCACCAGCCCAGGATTAGTTCCCTGTTTACACTTATGATCGGGGGTACTGACCCTAGAAACCAGGGGCAAGGTGTTACATACCCTGGGGCTGCTAGGGTGGGATTCGTGAAGGTGTCAGGCTGACCAGGTGTGCGTTAGTTGTTCAGGGAAGATTACGTAGCTGGAGAAAACTAGCGACGCGTAGTGTCGAGCCTCAAGAGCTTTGATGTAGCCGCGCGAGGTAAACAACCAGGAACGGGAGGGGGGTAGTTGTG
>SMGT01010089.1:70645-114822 GCA_004794575.1 Lanistes nyassanus
GGGAAGCAGGAGGAGGACGAGAGAGAACATGTAGTGTGGTAGTGAAGTGCCAGTAAACCGTGGGGTGGCGGAGCATGTAGGGCGGCAGCAGCAGTGGCGGCCCTAAATAAAGTACGCAGAGGGCGTGGAAGGAAAACCTGCCTTTGTTTTGAAGGAGAGAGAGAGAGAGAAAGGAAAGTTGCGAAGCGAACCCGCTTCATCACACAACCATATCGATATGGAGTAGATGCAATGGTATCGGTATAAATTCTGTAGAGTAGATCGTACATCAACTGTCAGTAAACCTCGTAGTAAAATTCATCCTCAAAGTATTTGCGGTCAATTGTGTAACAATAACGTTAACATCCAATAGAAACAGAAGTGAGCTCAACAATAATACTTCGGAGTATCAAGGGTCAAACATTGTGAACTGAAGTAATAATCAGCTGTCAAACACGTAGAGTGTGGTAAAATCGGGACTCCTCTGTGTAGAAATATATTATCAGCATTAGACAAACACGTAGATTGTGGTATCATCTGGACTCCTCTGTGTAGAAATATATTATCAGCATTTGACATAGAAGTAGCAGTGTTTTCTCACTATAACAGCACCCCACACCTTCCCCGCACGCACGCACGCACGCACGCACGCACGCACGAACGCACGAACGCACGCAAGCACGAACGCACGCACGCACGCACACAAACTATAAGCATTATTAAACTGCTTTTTGAAATTTATTTCACGTACGTATTTGTTCCCTTACTTAATGGGTAGTGATGTGAACAGTGAGAAATAGTGTCAGTTATTATATCTATGCTGCAAATCTTAGGGTTTGATAACTGATTTAACTGAAGGCCTGCTGTCTTATTTCTATGTCTGTGTATTCATGTCTACTGTTTAGATCGTAAAGGCGGGCAGGGCCCGTACACGTAATACACTACAACCAAGAAATTAAAGGGGAGGTAATAGTCAAGTTTACCTTTATTCTGTCACAGACGTGCAGGCTGTTCTATTCACAGGTATGGATGATCTGCCTGCTTGTCTGTCTGTCTGTCCGTCCGTCCCTCTATCTGTCTGTCTATACATGTATCTCTTCCCCAGAATTATTCATCTTTTGTATATATATATATGTGAGTGCGGCCTTGTAAGTGTTCGATAGCAGAAATTAAAAGTTGGTTAAGCTTTGCATTGACAGAAAGTAAATGTCAAGAGATCAAACAGAAAACATGAGCCGATGTCGAGTTTAACCCTAACCCCTAAGACGTACAAAACACGGAGACTGTCATCGTCTGGGGATCTTGTCCTCAGATGGAGGCGCGGTCAGGCTCATCAATCAGGAGACAGGTATTCAGGTAATAAAATACTTTAGCAATAAAATAAATAAGAATTCAAAGCGGTTACCAGGCATTTTCAATAGTAACGATACCACGAGCATCTGAAGAACTTTTAAAGTCATAACACTTTTAGAGAATATAGAATCTCTTGAATTTCATGGCCTATAGTCTTCGTCATTGTAATTATACATAATTCCGTGTATTTCGTCGTCCCTTAATTGTAGTCATGCTTTACTTTCTAATCATTATCTAATTTTTGCGCCTATAATCATTCACAGACAGTACGGCATTGTCGTCTGCGAGATGAAAGCTTTCGGCGATAACGTGGGTAAACTTAACATGTCACAGCAAGATATAGACAAGACCATCAGAAGGAAACTGAAACGCGCCGTATTACAACTGGACAAGGCAGAAGCCATGTTGTCACATCTGGTGTCTGACGTCACTCCTGGTCTGCCCATCACAAAAACGATCGTGGTCCCTAACCTCACATCTCGTCAGGTACAACAGGCCATCTCCGGTGACCCTAAGCTCATGCAGGTCAGCATTCCGGCTGATTGCTTCGCATGTAGATGTTTTAGCACATGGTTACGCATCTTATCAGTGTAAACAAAAACAATGAAACGACAATTGAATACCGAAAGACAACGCTATCTTTGAGATGTATTGTATTGTCTTTCATTCACTGGTGGCTTCAAGAACGTTTTGAAAATTAGACTCGAATAATGGTTATAGTGCATAGTTTAGGTATCTCCCAGTTGGGACTACAAAATCAGACTAAAATCTAGATGGTAAAATAACATGGCGTTACTGACATATCGGCGTCATGAAGCGAGTTTGTAGCTTTTAGTTGCGAATATTTTGTCTGACGGAGAAAAGATGCACTATAAACCAAAATCTCCAGTAGGTTTTGAATAGCAAAATAGTGAGGTCCAAATTCTTCATGGGATAAATAGAAGTAGTTTGCTTGAAGAACCTTGCGATACCCCTCATTTTGGGAGGGAGGTTCCTCACCCTCAAACCCAACAGGGCGAGGTCTGCAAGCCGTTCAATGGTGGAAAAAGAGCGGGAACCACCCAGTCCTAACCCCAAACCAACGCCCTTGACCAGGAAGGGGCTTTAGGGGATGGATGGGGCCATGTAGAAGCTGCAAAGGACTGCAGCTGGGGGCAAGGACGAGCTCCTGAGCTACAAGATGGACTTTTTTTTGGTGCAAGACTTTGGGCCGCGAAAATTAATCGGACATAATGCGCGCCGAACAGACAATCGAACGACGCCATGGTGCGATGCAAAGCAGCAAAACAGAAAAAATGGTCGTCGGACTCGAGCCGCGAGCTACATGAGGACAATACAGTTCTGTGTTGCAGTCAAGCACTGTGGATAGAAGACTACACAACAAGTAAAAAGAAAAAATCAGCGACACTGGGCATGGACGGAGACGCCACTACCAGTATCCTCTGCCACTTTGCGCTGGAGAGATTGAACGGGATTTTTCTGGAGGTGTATTGATGACAATATTAGACTATATATGATATATTGGTATATACAGAAGTCAAAAATATACCTGGGCTCCTCCTTTTAGTTGACTTTGAAACACCATTCGATCGTTTGGCCTGGTCCTTCACAGAAAATGCGTAGATTTCTTTAATTTTGGGCCAATTATTAAAATGTTGATAAAAACCTATACTAATATTACTTCATGTGTAGTAGTCAACGGTAAATGTTCAGACCAGATTGACTCTTTGAGCCCACAGGGACCCGCAAAAAAAGAAACCGTTGAGGCCGTATAGATTTACACGTCTTGAAAAAGCTGCCAATTAAAAACTACCACACTCCCAGTAATGTATTTAACATATTTAGAAAGATCTATTCTTCTGCATCACAACGGAAAGAATACTTTAAGTTTAAAGTATTAAATACTACTTACTATTTGGTCCCAAATATAGTCACTCTTCACACACACAAAATGTGAACGACGGAAGTAGACCTACACTTAAACCATGTTTGGCAAGCCGAAACTGTTTCCGAAACTCAGTGCAGGGGAGACAACCGATGATAGAGCTTTACAATGATACCAAGTTTTTACTTCCCTTATACCGTTGAACGCGTCAGGGAGATTTTAAAGTTGCCGCAATTTAGCTAGCTGTGCTGCCGCAAGGGTCGGCAGGTTGCCGCAATTTAGCCGGGACCAACGGGTTCAAAGAGAGAGGGTCTACAGACAACGAAATCCATCCGCACCATACATTTACTTAATATGCACAGAAATATTGTCTTCACTTCTTCATCATCATAAAAATATTAAGGACCTGAAGTTAAACGACCTTGAAATTCTCTTGTCCTAATTCGGAGATGGCAGCTCATTGATTCTAGATGCCAGTGAGAAATTCCTTTTAGATACTTTGAAAACTCTAAGGTATTTGACTGTCATAGCAGGGTTAAGAATTAACTTATGAAAAATCACAGGCTATATGGCTAGGCTCAAAAAAGAAACCGCAAGTTACTTATAGGGGTGATGAAAACTTTAGCTGGAATCCAGGCATCTTTAAAGTCCTTGATGTCTTCTTCTCAACTGATATAACGACGAACACGACGAAAAAACGGAAAAAAGAAGTAACAGGCTTAGCTTCAGTGGCTCCTCCTCCTCTCTCTCGCTCTTTTACTTCTTTTCTCTCACCCCCTTCTCTCCCATACTGACATCTCCTTACACGCGCTTCTCTCTCCACCCCCACCCTTCCCTACCCACCTGGCGATTGGCTGCCCCTCTTTTTAACCCTTCTCGGTCACTGGCCCTTAGTCATTTTCCTGCTGTCTAGCCCATGTGCCACAGCCACTGAAGCTAAGTCTTTTTCTTCTTTTTTTTCTTTCGTTTTTTCGTCGTTTTTGTGTCGTCCTGATGAAGGGGTAATGTCACGAAACATGTAGATTGTCTTCGTCTTTGTCCTTTTCTAGCTTGGTACAGTTCCCTTGTTTTACATTCAATACACTTTTGTTTTTAAGAAAAGAGTTAATAGAGTTTAAATGTATTTTGCCGGCTCAAGTAGTATGGTGTCAGTGCGGTGCTGCGTTCAGCTGTAAATTTGTGAAAGTGGTATCCTTGGAGGAAAGGATGAGAAATAAAATTTATACAATTGGTCATGTTTTTCAAGAAAATGGAACATTGTTAACCTTTGCCACATTAGTTTAATGGTTCTGGCCAGTGAATTTTATTACCCTGTAACTCTTCTCGTTCTGTGGATTTGAAAGTTATAATGATGACCCTGTAACAATATGCGTGCCATCTGTAGGTAACAGAGATGCTAGCTAGGTGTATTGTTAGAGCACAGTTTGGGAGAGGATATTGCACTTATGACAGGTCTGGCAACTAAACATAGAGCAAGACAGACACTGGGGAGGCCAGACATCATTTTTAGCCGCCCGGCACTCAGTTAACCAAACACACAGAAGCCAAAGCTCCAAAAATGCACTGTCCACGAGGGCCGCAGAGTGCGCATATGCCAATCACGATCACACGTGCACATCGTGGGAATCTGACACTCGACAATTAGGTTAGGTATATAAGCCCTGGTGGGGTGGACACTATATAGAGGTTCCGACTGATGAAGGTATAGCTAGGTCGACGAATGGCGAGATAGAAAGAAGGGAAGCTGAAATTTATTGGAAGTAGACTTGATATTTCTTTACGTGTTGAAGATGGCGTCTATTGAACTGCAGAGCTCAGATGTTGTTTGGTGTATAATGAGAAGGGAGGTCTAATGGCCGGTTACACAGAGCATGTCAAATAAAAGAACTGAACTGCAAAGAAGTACTTGGGGTCTTCTCTATGCCACGTATGCAACGTAACTGAGGCGTCATGCTACTTCGCCCTCCTGGTACCATGACAAATCGTAATGTAGCATCGTCTTTCTGGTGTCGTGACTCTCTCTTCTAACCTGGAAACCACTAACGCTACATCGTGCTTTCTGGTACCGTGACAATGTTACATTATTCCTTGGGTTGTGGGAGATTGTAGGTGGATGGGGGCTCGTGCCACGGTGTGCTGTGAAGTAAGCATATAAGAATCATAAATAATACAGTGAGAACAGTTTCCACCCACGCATATGTCGTCACCTTAATGGCGGTCGTGAGGAGCGAGCACAAGGACGAAGCGTTAAAGGGAAAAGTAAACTCCCTAATGGCGACATACTTACAGTTACAAACGTGTTGCTTCTCAATCTCGTAAACGTACGAAGACAAAGAGACAAAACATAAAATAACTACCCTGACATACAGGTACAAATGCGTTGTTCATGTCAGGGCACATCGCAGTTTTATTGATACTAGAGACATACATCAAAATAATTATAATCAAAGAAAGAAAACAGAAAAATGATTAACTTCAACGCAAAACAGAACAGGACCAGAACGGATCTTGAAAATAACGCGCGCTTATGTAGACACGCACGCATTGCATTGAGGCAGGCACGCAGTCACACACATTGCAGTCAGCCTTGACCATGATCGGTGTTAGAAAAGAAAAGAAAAAGGCCTTAAGTCCCACACACCAATTGTGTAGGATATTGTCCGTCACAGCACAAGGAACAATTAAATTGTGTCATCCCTTTTTCAGTGGCGATGAAGGCTTTGACGACTGAAGGTGAGTGATGTGTACCAACTCTGTGTACTATGGTTTGTGTTATGTTGTTGCTTTTTATACGATACTAGATCATATCATCAGACTGTAGTCAACACTGCGTACTGGGCGTGGGATTGTGGAGACTGTCGCTTAAAAGTTCTCCTTAAAGCTTCAACCCATTAAATCTTCTTTTATCAAAGACAGGTTGTTTTCAATTTCGGTAAGCACAATACTTAATGCGAACCACTATGAAAACGGTCTGCTGCTATACACTTTACAATTTATAGGATTGCTAATGGTTTTTATTTATATTAAAATAGCAATGAAAACATCTACCTTTTCGGGAAAATCCTATGGCGATACTGTTTAAAGGACATTCCACTACTAGACCCATAAACGCACAAGTATAGGCTCCGCGAAAACATTTACTACTTGTTCATTTCCAGGCCTACAATAACACACAGGTACAATCATGCTGCTCCTCATTCTCGTAATGTCCGAAAATAAAGAAACATAACATAAAATAACTACAATAACATACAGGTACAAACGTGCTGCTTCTCATAATATAAGACCGCCTCGGTGGTCTAGTGGTCAAGGTGTCCGCTTTCCAGGCGGGAGGTCGGTGGTTCGCATCCCGGCCGAGTCATACCTAAGGCTTAAAAATTGGCAATCTAGTAGCTGCCCTGCCAGACGCCTGGCGCTACACGGAACAGTACTAGGATTGGTTGGCCTGGTGTCAGTATAATGTGACTGGGTGGGACTGAGGCCCGTGTTGCGTCATCAGTCCCACGTGTGGCAGCACGTTAACTTTGTCTAAGCAACACCGTCCTGATATGCACA
Organism: Lanistes nyassanus; assembly: GCA_004794575.1. Taxonomy (NCBI): domain Eukaryota; kingdom Metazoa; phylum Mollusca; class Gastropoda; order Architaenioglossa; family Ampullariidae; genus Lanistes; species Lanistes nyassanus. The sequence goes on from SMGT01010089.1 coordinate 77,418, forward strand.
TAGTTTGCCGCTGGACGTTAAGCACCAATCCCCCCCTCATAACATAAAATAACTACAATAACATACAGGTACTAACGTGCTTCTTCTCATTATCGTAATGTCCGAAGATAAAGAGACAAAATATAAAATATTTACAATAACATACAGGTACAAAAAGTTTGCTTCTCATTCTCGTAAAGGTACGAAGACAAAGAGACAAAACATAAAATAACTACCCTGACATACAGGTACAAATGCGTTGTTCAAGTCAGGGCACATCTCAGTTTTATTGATACTGGAGACAGACATCAAAATAACTACAATGAAAGAAAGAAAACGGAAAAGGACCAGAACGGATCTTGAGAAGAACGCGCGCTTCTGTAGACACGCACGGACGCAGCACACAGTCACACTGTAGTCAGTAGGTGTGCGAGGTTTAAGCACGACACGGGGACTAAACAAAGAAAAAGGGCTTAAGCCCAGCACACCAATAGCTGACTACAAAGGGTTTTAAAGCTGACGTCAGATGTATGGCGGCGCTCCTAGCAACCGGGTCTGTCGGCCATGCTGGAGGGAAACTAACCGAGGCACTCCAATAAAAACCTGCTCTGCTGTTCATACGGCTGGCTAAATTTGCTCCTTTAATTGGCCAATTCCAAGCTTTCTCAAACTTTGTAAGGTTTTTCTAGCAAGTCCGCGCTAATATTGTCCGTCACAGCACAAGGAACGATTAAATTGTGTCATCCCTTTTTTCAGTGCGATGTAAGCTTTGACGGCTGAAGGTAAGTGATGTGTAGCATCTCTGTATACTATGGTTTGTGTTACGTTTTTATACGATACTAGATCATATCATCAAACTGTAGTCAACACTGCGTATTTCGCGTGAGCTTGTTAAGACCTAAGTTGTCGCCTGAAAGTTCTTGTTACAGCTTCGAACATCTTTTTATCAAATGTAGATTGTTTCAGTAAGTACAATACTTAATGCGAGAGCCACTATGAAAATGTTCTAGTGTTATACACTTTTTATCTTATACGACTTTTTTTAACGGTTACATTTCTACGTCTTCGGGAAATTCCTATTTGAAATGCGTCCATTTCTAGACCCATATACGGACAAGTAAGCTATAGTCTCCGGGAAAATATTTACTGCTATCTTATAGGATTGTTAATTTTTTTTAAAAATAGCAATTTAACGTCTAGGTCTTCGGGAATATCCTATGGTAATACTGTTTTTAAAAAAAAACATTCCGCTACTAGACCCATACACGGACAAGTCTCCGGAAAAAAATATTTACTACTTGTTAATTTCCACGCCTACGTTCAGCTGGGGAGAGAAACTGGAACTGAGATCTTAGACCTTTGAAATAATAGAGAGGAATCAGTTTATATTTATTCCTTATTTATTTCTTCTTTTTTCTTCGTGTATTTTATTGCAAGTTGTTCATATTTAAGAGGGGTGTAAACATGTTCACACTAGAACATTCTGTACAGACTACAAGACTGGGGGAGGGGGGAGAGAAAGAGGGGGAGAGAGGTAGAATGGAGAGAGAGAGAGAGATTGAAGCGGGAAGTATAAAGAAATAAGATGAAATAGAGGATACGGATTATTATTATTATTATTATTATTGATATTATTATTTACATTTGTAAAGCGTTGGTCGCGTTCAGAAAACGCGTTACGTGCGCTTGACTCATAAACGGTACAGAAAATACAAACTAAAGTTACTGAGAAATGAACGAAATGTCTATGTACAGGTAACACAGAAAAAAGGCTGAAAGTACTCCCTACTTACCTACATTGTGCATTCGCACACACACACACATACGCACGAAAGCACGCACGCACGCACGCACGCATACATCGATTATCCCAATAAAACTGTTCACAGCAGCATTAGTTCCCGAATAATTTGAGATTATGTTTCTGGAAGAGGTACGTTTTTAGGACGGGTTTAAATGAGTCCAGTGAGTGTGCATGACGGATGTTGTGAGGCAGTGAATTCCACTGTTTGATGCTAAATAGCTGAACACACGTTCCCCGTATGATTTGGTATGATGTGGATAGGCGAATTAGCACAGTTCATGCAATTTATACGTCCCTAGTTGTTCTCTGTCTCTCAGGTAATAAATGAAATAATCAAGAGATGATGATACACAGATGATAACAAGCAACGTACGTCTTTTGTGTGATGTGACTATGAAGACCAATATTATTTTCTGTTTGAATGTTCAGAATATGTAATGATTGTAAGCCACTGTTTAACACTACACTATCACCTGAAAGTAGTGTAATTGTGAAGGATGGAACTTCTGTATGAGGAATGTGCGTGTTACCACATCGTGGGACACTTTGTTAAGAGGACCACCTGGGACCTACCCACTGCCATAGAGAGAACACTATCCCAGCCGATCGAATTGGATTCAGGCAGGATTCCAACTTATGGAGTAATAAAAATATCTAATCAAATGATAGATCTAACACAGAAATCGTGCAACTTTCCTTCACACACCGTAGTTATGTCAGTCCTGTTTTTCTCTTACAATTTAACAGTCAGGTTTATTAATCCACATAACCTTTACAGTTCAATCATTAACAATACAGGATATAAGATCACCAATATTCCAGAAATAGAACTGGCACTTGGCAGTATTGTAAGTAAAGAGGGGGTGAATAAACGCTTCGTTAGTAGTTATTTAGATCTAGGTGAATCAGTGTGAGTTGCGTTAGAACTTAAATCACCCCGTTAGCTGTCTGACACAACATGTAGGTCCGACAAATCGAAACCTGTTGGCCGGACAAAACCACGGTTTGTCGCTCGGCTTAAAACAATGGAAACGACTAAACAAAACCGTTAAGACATCAAAAGAAACGATTACACACGATTAAAAGTGAAGAGTCCACGGCTGCTGATGATGATTTTTCTGTTTTCGAACGATAAAGGTCATTCATCACACAAGTCCCAGGTCCGAGACAGTTTTTCTTACCGTGAAGTCCGTTAAAGTTACCAGACAAAAGTAGGTACGATGCCTTGATTATCCCCGGTCCAGGAGAAGTGTTGTTGGACGCAGGTCCTTCGACTAACAGTTGGTGCCCAGAGATGGCGGGAAAGCAAGGTACGAATAATAAACGCTTGTATTAGCGTTGACTGTGCAAGGAATACAAATTCTAACTGCTTGCATTGAATAAAGGAATGTTTGACTGTTGGATGCACGTAAAAGAATGCAGTTAAACGTTTTGCGAGCAGTAAAGGTTTAGATCTAGTCAGGCTGTTGCAGTTCACTGCAGTCGCGATGTAACTATATTGCTAGTCTCTTGTCCATGACACCCTAGATGTGTCCAACAACAAACTTTTGTGTAAGAGCGACAGAGTGTATTGTGTATTGTAGATTATCTATTTCTGCAAGAAAGAAAATGAATTTGTTGTATCGTGTTTGTCAATGGAAACATTACGAGCTTTTAATATCTTAATTGTAAGCATTACACGATTGCTGTATCTTATATTTACAATCTAGTTTTTTTAATTGCCCCCTCCCCAACTGCGTAGAAATAGAACACTATCAGTATTTGACAAACACGTAGAGTGTAGTATAATCTGGAATAGTCTGTGTAGAAATATAACACTATCAGTCTTTAAAAAACACGTAGAGTGTGGTATAATCCGGACTAGTCTGTTTAGAAATAGAACACTATCAGTATTTGATAAACACGTAGAGTGTGGTATAGTCTGGAATAGTCTGGAATAGTCTGTGTAGAAATATAACACTATCAGTCTTTAAAAAACACGTAGAGTGTGGTATAATCCGGACTAGTCTGTTTAGAAATAGAACACTATCAGTATTTGACAAACACGTAGAGTGTGGTATATTCTGGAATAGTCTGTGAGGGAAAGACAGGGGGATAGGGGAATGACGTGCGCACTCCGCCACTCACACTACCTCAGTCTCTGATATTCAACAAACTCGGATCCACGCAGTAATGAAGCTCCTCAATACAATGTTATTAAATAAAGAGTCTTCAATACCGGGAACCACAATACATGACAGTTGAGAACAGAATAGACTCTTCCACAAAACTAGGTTCAAGTATTCACTAGCAGATAGATCAGAAGAGAAGTGTCAACGAGATCTACTTACAGTCTCACTCAATCACTCACTCAGATGGACATTTAAACCGTATAAGATTTAACTCACTCACCACTGAGATCCGTTGACACAGGTACACAAATCCACGGTATGGTTCAAGTCCTTTCACTATAGTTGACAACAAACCACTGAGATAAAATGCTTTGGCGAGTCACTGGTAAAATTCTTCTAGATAACGTTCATTTCCCAAGGTGCGGGAGGTGTAGATCTATGCGGATTCTGATTTCGCTGAACAAGTTCCTGGACAACGTCTGACGGGTGAGGTTATCTTTAGATATCACAGTTTGTTTCTTTTACTGAAGATACCAGATTTCACAGTCTTACAGGCTGATGGAACTTCTTCTAGCCTGGAGTCACAGAGCGTAGGTTTCTCTCCTAGGGCAAGACAGAAACGATTCGACGATTTACCGGGTCTCCTAACACGGTTCCGACAAAGGCAAGCTTTCAAGACGACAGTCTTGATATCAAAGTACCCTCCTTGGTACATACATTCCGCCACCATTGGCGGGAGAACTAATGCCCTCTGGCATACACACAGACTCTCCTCAGCCTGTTAACACTCTCAGACTCTCTTAGTCTGCTAAACGACTTTCAGACTTTCCTTAGTCTGCTAAACAACTTTCCCCCTTCCATAGGGGACTTCTAACTGCCCTGACTAGGCAAGCAGGACACTAGGAAGACTACACTGCCTGATACTTCAGGCAGAAAACTATGCCTCTCAGGAGATCTCTACCTACGTCTTTTCTCTTCGATGGTTCTCTTGTGACTGCCGATAAGAGACGCTTTCTGTCCACGCGCCTTGGCGATCACGTGGACACGTGCCTATCTGTGATTGGGTGTAACAAGTGGTGTACGTGTCTGGTCGTCTATAGAAACTTCTAGAAATAGAAAGTTCTAGAAGAAAACTGCTTAGCATGCATGTCCTTGAGTGAATTTGGCGCGAAAGTACGAAGCAGGCTTGCGTCACTAAAGACCTTGATACTAAAATAGGATTCTAGACCTTGAACTAATTCGGTGCGAAATCTACACGTTGATCATAAAAAACGCGGGAAATAAGTACTTTGGGGTCAAGTTGTCCTAGATATTCATGTATAAGAACTATAGGACGTACTGATTAAAAGAAAGCCCTTTAATAAAAGATTGTGTGTGGCATGTAAGATGCATGGGAATTTACTACAACTTCTGAATGAATGAACTAATCTGTGTTTAACAATGCTGTTCTACTAGATTTGCTACATTATGACAACACTAGGAGACAGTCAATGGAGATGTCGCCATTTTGTAGTTAAAAGTTTCCATCTGCTTGTCATGGAAACACTAGAGGGGGGTCGTTTCCGTGACATAGTCTGTGTAGAAATAGAACACTATCAGTATTTGACAAACAAGTAGAGTGTGGTATACTCTGGAATAGTCTGTGTAGAAATATAACCCTATCAGTATTTGACAAACACGTAGAGTGTGGTATACTCTGGAATAGTCTGTGTAGAAATAGAACACTATCAGTATTTGACAAACACTTAGAGTGTGGTATACTCTGGAATAGTCTGTGTTGAAATTAAACACTGTTAGTATTTTACAAACACGTAAAGTGTGGTATACTCTGGAATAGTCTGTGTAGAAATATAACCCTATCAGTATTTGACAAACACGTAGAGTGTGGTATACTTTGGAAAAGTAGGCCTATGTGTAGAAATAGAACACTATCAGTATTTGACAAACACGTAGAGTGTGGTATACTCTGGAATAGTCTGTGTAGAACTAGAACACTATCAGTATTTGACAAACACGTAGAGTGTTGTATACTCTGCAATAGTCTGTGTAGAAATAGAACAGTATCAGTATTTGACAAACACGTAGAGTGTGGTATACACTGGAATAGTCTGTGTAGAACTAGAACACTATCAGTATTTGACAAATACGTAGAGTGTTGTATACTCTGCAATAGTCTGTGTAGAAATAGAACACATTCAGTACTTGACAAACAAGTAGAGTGTGGTATACTCTGGAATAGTATGTGTAGAAATAGAACACTATTAGTATTTGACAAACACGTATAGTGTGGTATACCCAGGAATAGTCTGTGTAGAAATATAACCCTATCAGAATTTGACAAACACGTAGAGTGTGGTATACTCTGGAATAGTCTGTGTAGAAATAGAACACTATCAGTATTTGACAAACACGTAGAGTGTGGTATACTCTGGAATAGTCTGTGTAGAAATAGAAAACTATCAGTATTTGACAAACACGTAGAGTGTGGTATACACTGGAATAGTCTGTGTAGAAATAGAACACTGTTAGTATTTGACAAACACGTAGACTGTGGTATACTATGGAATAGTCTTGTCGAAATTGAACACTATCAGTATTTGACAAACAAGTAGAGTGTGGTATACTCTGGAATAGTCTGTGTAGAAATAGAACACTATCAGTATTTGACAAACACGTAGAGTGTGGTATACTCTGGAATAGTCTGTGTAGAAATAGAAAACTATCAGTATTTGACAAACACGTAGAGTGTGGTATACACTGGAATAGTCTGTGTAGAAATATAACACTATCAGACTTGACAAACAAGTAACAGTGTTTCATAACTATAACAGTCCCCCTCCACCCCCACCCCCACCCCACACACTGTAACCATCAGTAGTTGACAAAGAAGTAGCAGTGTTTTTTAACAATAAAATTCCCTCCTCCCCGCACACACTGTAACCATCAAACTGCTATTTCGGGTTTATTTCACGGACTTATTTGTTCATTTACGTATCGGGTAGTGTACAGTCTACATATGTGTACAGTGAGAAATATTGTCAGTTCTTATGTCTATGTTGCAAATCTCTGGGTTTGACAACTTATTTCAGTTGAGGCCTTATGTTTCATTTCCATGTCTATGTATCCATGTCTACTCTGTAGACCGTCAAGGTGGGTACGACGTGAGACGTACACTACAAGCAGGACGACCAAAGGGAGGTAATAACCAAGTTTACCGTCACTCTGTCACAGACGTACAGGCTGTTGTATTCACAGGTATGAGTGATCTGGCTGCCTTACTGCCTGCCTGTCTTTCTGTCTGTCCGTCTGTCTGTCTATTTGTCTGTCTACATATTTATCTCTTTCCCACAATTATTCATCATTTGTATATATACAACTCTATGTATTTATCTATGTTTATATTTGCATATGTGAATGCGCCCTTGTAAGTTCTCCAAGTAAGTGTTCGATAACAGAAATTAACAGCTGGTTAAACTTTGTATCCACAGAAAATAAATGTCAAGAGATCAAACAGAAAACAGGAGCCGATGTAGAGTTTGACCCTAACCCCTCGGACGTACAAAGCACGAAGATTGTCATCATCCGGGGATCTTTTCCTCAGATCGAGGAGGCAGTTAGGGTAATCAATCAGGAGACAGGTATTCAGGTAATAAAATACTTTAGCAATATAAAAGCGGTTACCAGACATTTTCAATAATATTCTCATCACAAGAACCTGAAGAACTTTTAAAGTCATAACATTTTTAGAGAAGTGAACGGGATCAAATTCTAGAATCTGCTGAATTTTTTGGCCTATCGTCGTCATCATTGTAATTATATATAATTCCATGTATTTCATCATCCCTTGTAGTCATGCTTTACTTTGTAATATCTAATCATTATCTAATGTTATGCGCCTGTGACCATAGGAGACCATCTCAGCACAAGCCCAGACATTCTGGCGACAGTGGGCTGAAGCCGCGTTTCCTGATCTCGACTCTCGTGCCTACTTCCTGCCTCCTGTCTACTTCAACCGCGTGCCGATGACAAGACAGTCGACTGCTGGTCTGGAAGTTGTGGTCCTTCATAAACCATCCGGAGAGGCTGGACAGTCAACACCTGGACAAGCGGGTCAGTCAACACCTGGACATGACAGTCAGTCAACACCTGGACAAGCTGGTCAGTCAGCAGATGAACAAGGTGGTCAGTTCAAAGAATTGGCGGTGAATCCTTCCTCTAGTAATAAACGTTTTCAGGACAGTGACGTCATTTATGATGCGGCTATGCAGCGGTTTCGCTTCTGTCTGCAAAAAATGTCTGAAGAGAACAGAGAAGTTATGGTTGGACTGAGCCAGCTTCAGTTCGGACAGTACCTGGCTGAACCTTGTTACGCGGCTGCGGCTGCTCAGCTACCTGTAGCCAAGAATTTATCTCCTGCTTTGTCTAAACACAAACAGGGAGACTTTGATTTGTTGCTCATTCACAGGCAGTACGGCATTGTCGTCTGCGAGGTGAAAGCTTTCGGCGATAACGTGGGTAAACTTAATATGTCACAGCAAGATATAGACAAGACCATAAGAAGCAAACTGACAGACGCCGTATTACAACTGGACAAATCAGAAGCCATGTTGTCACATCTGGTGTCTGACGTCACTCCCGGTCTGCGCATCACTAAGACGATCGTGATCCCTAACCTCACAGCTTGTCAGGTACAAAATGCCATCTCTGATGACCCTCAGCTCATGCAGGTAAGCATTCCGGCTGATAGGTATTTCTTGTTTTAGTACATAGTTACGCATCTTATCAGTGTAAACAAAACGAATGTGAAGTCATTAACTAATTGACAACGCTGTCTTTACCGTATTTCGTAGTTTCTTTCATCCACTGGTAGCTCTAGGAATGTTTTGAAAATTAGACTCGAACATAGATTGTAGTGCATAGTTTGGGTATCTCCCAGTTAGAACTACACAATCAGACTCAAATCAATCCCAATCGTCGTGGTTATACACACATAATACACACGCTGGTGAGGGTCCGGTTGTAACAGACCGTACGGCCCTCGAGGATCCTTCGTGCACAGGGTCCTTCTGGAACTTCTTCCACTCAATGTCGACAAGGTCTTTCTCTTGTTGACAAAGTTACAGTTCTCAGCCGTATCAGAATTTCTTTGCAGCTGACACTGCAGCTCCAGTAACAATTAAAGGCGACCTAGCTTCAACTTCCAGGCTTTTCTATCATGAGTTTAATGTCACTGATCAGCTAAAAGACGAACTTTTCTAGCTGGTACTTGAGCTCCTTAAACAGGTGAAGTTCTATTTCCTGTAAACATCTGTGATATTCTAACTACTATAAATGCTCTCTCCCTAACTGTCCATTGTCATGCAAAATCAGTTTACTCAGGTTACTTGCAAGAGTGACTCTGACCAGCCATGCATCTCCACGCGATGCCATCCTTTCGTGGGGAAGATCTGACAGCGCGGACTGTTGTGGTGTTTACTCTGTCGTGTCTAGGGTATGGCGCTAATGCGTTTCACTAGCCTGCTCGTTAACTAGAGTTACAACAAAATAAAAATGTGTCAAGAAGGGGGAAACTAACACTGCGATCGCTGCCTAATTTCATCAATTTCGCAATCGGCTCAAGCCCCCCACCCTTGCTTGTCACGCGCACAACTTAATAAAAGAGGGCAGCAATAATACACTATTCTGTTTATTTCCAGTTACAACATAGAATATTTCACTACACCATGAATGATTCTCCAATATACATCTACTGACATATGTAGAACAATCACTCGCACTCGCATATATTCATCCCAGCGACGCTAAACGTGTTTACACGCACACGTTATTTACCGAGTTATGAATCAACTGCCGTACCGATAATTAATTCTAGCAAGAAAAACCGAACAGGCTGACGGGTCAACCGCGGAAGGGGGGAGATTGCCCTCGGCTCTCAGCCGGACCATCTTCTTCGCTCCACCGCGCGCTCTTTCCTGGCTGTTTTGGCGAGCCAGTCATGTCGACCGTAACAACTTGCTCTACCTCCTGATTGGGTAGGCAATGAGACGCCAGAAAAATCATAACACGAACATTACAGATAATAGTTTTAATTAACAAGGAGGTGGTCTTGGACAACAACCCCTTGCTGATACAAGCACCACTTCCCTTGCGGAGTGCTAAATAGACTGAAGGTGGAAAAGACACATCAATTATCCCATCTCTTACCGACCATCGGGTCATGGGACAAAACAAACACATCCATTACAATTTACAGTCATCCATTAATAGCTTACTTTTGACACTCAGCCAAAAGTCAGAGATGTGTAGGAATACTTCACATGTGGGTGTGGATACCAAAAGAAACATATCTGTTACAACGTGTTCAAATGTCAAGTACGTGCTAACATCTGATTTGAGAATTAGAAATATATTTTAGGAACGTTTAAACTATTATTGAGATCTATAAGCTGCGTGCAATTTAGAAAATATGTCAAAATATACTCAAAACTAAAAGAACGCAAATTGACACAAAGGCAAGGAGTAGTCAAATTCATGCATTCGGGTACAATGATAGCAAGAAAAATAAGGTTTCTCACTTTGAATCAAAAATCACCGACCCGTGACTATATCAAGTACGCTGAGAAACGATCTCAAACAGCTCGCCGCAAAGTAAAAAGCCTTGGACTTTACACTTTTAAAATTAACGACTAAAGGGAAGTCGTGTCCAGTCTAGTTAGCCGTTATACAAACATTGGTTTTATCCGCCAGTTCGGAACGTTCGTTTAAAGGTCCGGATTGACCTTTATGTGGTGAACACCCGTGGTTAGGTTTTATTCATTCTCTTATGTGGTGTACAACGAGTTAAGCCTACCAGATCTAGCTAAGTCTCTTGAGCTTGTTTCATTTCCCCTCCCCTACTTCCATTTGATGTGTCACGACCCCACCCCCGTCCATGTCAGACGACCTAGTGGGAGCACGTGCTTGTGTTCTTTTACTCTCCTGCCACTCAGACAAAACTCAACACTGGGCAACATAAATAGTTCTGGGACAGTTACTACAGGAGAGTAGGACCGTTGCCGCCACGTGGACACAGAGAACCAGCAGGCTTCTGCACAGGGATGACTCTTGTCAGTCGGGAAAGAACTCGTGCATTTCGGACCGTTGTTGAGATTGTGGAGCTGAGAGACGTGGCGTCTGCGGTATTCCTATCCAGCATCGTGAAAGTGAGTTTACGTACAGTGTAGGAAAGTAGGACAGGACCGTAACTCAAAGATAGTTGAACAAACTTAGAAGAAAGTATACATCAAACTTGTTGATTTGTCGGTTGTCCAACGGACTAGTTGTTTATAGAATACCTACGGTTATTTCTTGTGATCGTCGATCGATCGTATTGTATGGTAAGACGTCGGCGTGACGTCATTTTATGAGTTGTTTTAGTATGGAAAGGATACGGTTTTCCTTGTGTTCACCGATGTGAAGTATCGGTACGGTAGAATTCATAACCCGGTAAATAACGTGTGCGTGTACATACGTATAGCGTCGCTGGGATGAATGTACGAGAGTGCGAGTGATTGTTCTATATATGTCGGTAGATGTTTACTGGAGAACCATTCATTTTGTAGTAGGAAACTCTATGTTGTAACTGTAAATAAATAGAACAGTGTATTATCGCTGTCCGCTTTTTATTAAGTTGTGCGCGTGACAAGCAAGGGGGTGGGGGCTTGAGCCGATTGGAAATTGATGAAATTAGGCAGCGATCGCAGTGTTAGTTTCCCCCTTCTTGACACATTTTATTTTGTTGTAACTCTAGTCAACGAGCAGGCTAGTGAAACACATAAACACCATACCCTAGACACGACAGAGGTAATACCACGACACTAACCAAATCATTCTTTTCCTCTTGCGTTTCTTTTAGCTTTTAGTATATATTAAGAGTGTGTGTGTGTGTGTAAGTTACTTATGCCCTTGCTACTTTATTAATCTGTGATTAACATTTTCATTATATCGTATAAATGTATCTTGAGTACTGGACTAGGTGGATGAATAAGGATTTTTCAGTTCAGTGTAGTTGTCAAATTTCAGGGATCTTCTATCATAATATGTGACGTAATGTTTTCGAACAGGATCTCTGTCGGTGTTTGGGGACAACAGAACCCGCGGACATCCCCTGTCTGTGTGTATGCTCTGATCAGTTGTCTGACCCCAAGACACCATGTGACGTTGGTAGTGACGTACTGAGGGAACTCGGGAACTGGTGGCAGCGACGTGTGGCTGTGTCTGGGCCTGACAGTCACATGACCTGTGACAATTACAAGACGCTAGTAGCCAGGTCAGTTCTACAACCAATCGATGAACATACACCTACAACACGGTCTGTAATTTAACATCATCTCTTACGACTTATTTAGAACTATTATTGCGGGACTAGTTAGCTAGTCGCTTGAAATATATTCGTTGCAAAACACAATGTTTCTATGTTACTAAATTGTAATACCTTAGTTTACTTTTTTTAAGTTTAAATGCAACGCACATGTGAGTTTAAGTGGGTTTAAAATTTGTTTGTGCAGATTTTTGTTTAATATATATATATATATGTATAAAGTTTATTTTGACTGATTTGGAAGGATCACCGGTGAACAATGAACATTTGTCAATAGTCGGCTGCTTGTCTGTTAATTTATCTAAACTAGTTGATGTGCCAATTTGTATACAAATGTTGGTTGTTTGGTTGTTGCCTAACGTCCCGTCGTGTTATATAACTTAACGTGCTGCTATACTTGAGATTGTTGTCGCAACACAGGCTTGAATACAACCCAGTAAGTTATTTACTTGCACAGTCATTGTGTAACAGAGAGTCGACACTACTTTGCATTCCTCTCTCCTCGTGTGGACAACACGAAACCAGTGTGTAGGTCCAGATTCTCTTTTATTTAACGCTGTGGCGGTTGATGTTGCCGGCCAGGCAAGACTGCGATACAACAACAAAGCAACAGCTTTCTCTCTCCCTAACTGCGACTCACGGGCAGAATTTCCTCCAGCCTTGTTCGCTGCTACTTGCGTTGTTACGTTGTATAAGGTTTCCACAGCGCTATTTGTTTCTTTCCTGTATGTTCACACAGTTTTGTAACTTTTCATTCAAGAAAGTTGACAACGTTAGTGAAGGAAAGAAAGTAAGTAGAGATATGAGTAAAAGACGTCATTTTTCATTATCAAAACGTGTAAGATTCGGTCTTCTCCATCCAATAGGAAGAATGGTTGACATGGGAATGAAAAGATCTCGGCTGGAGTTTAACGCTTTTCTAGGAGTCTAGTGGGAGGTAGCGAGAAGTGCAGACGTATATGTGAAGCTGTAACGGTAAACTGTTGCTATACGTTCCTCACTGGAGGCTAGCCCCATATAGCAATTTATCAAACTATTTGTGGTATAACTGTATCTGCTAGTTTCTCGTCGTCGCCCTTTGGTGTAGAAACCATTGACCTGTTGCAGTAAAGGTTTTGGTGACGATTGCTCAATTAAATCTACATTTTACGAGATCACCATAAAGGTTTGTCCAGTAATTCTGAGAAGTCGAGTCCAAAAAGTTAAGGTACGGCCCGCCACGTCACAGCTGCATGCCTAACGTTCTCTCAACTCCTAACCTCTCGACCTCCCTATCCCCTTCCCGTCTCATTTGACAGGTTGATCTCATGTTTTACTCGTGTCACATGATTAGCTTGTTGCTGGGGAGTTAAGTGGGACGAGATCGTAACAGAATCTACATACCCTCACTCAGTCTTTGATCCGGCCTCGTTCTGGTTTTGCACGTCTTCATGGCGAACTCTCGTGACGGGTTGCAGCTCGCGTTTAGCTGCACGCGAGGGTATCGCCACTGCCTGTGTTGTGACGTCGGCGATATGCACATCAACCAGGCTGACGCTTTTTACGTCATAGTTGATGTCACTGGGCGTGACGTCCAGCAGTGAGCTCAAGTCACTTGTCAACACCGGCTGCAGCAGTGAACATGTGGGCGGATAGTCTAGTGCTTTGTCCATCACACAGGGAGCAGCCACCGTACTGTTCGGCTTGATGACCACTGGCTGGCAGCGGAAAGACAGGTACCAGGGCGTTGTGAGATGGGCTGTCCGCAAAAAATCTGAGTCCATTATATTCTTTTGACGGGTCCATAAACTGTCTGAGAACATTTTGTACCCAACAGTAAAGAAACGCTCTCACTGGCAATACCAGCAGCAGGCATGGATCGGCGCTAGCTTTGGCGCCATTACCTTCTGCTTTGATGTCTACTTCAATGTATCTCACATACAGTAGCAGCTCGCCATCTGCACATTCTATTTTCAGCACCTGCAATGGACGGATCAGAAGGTAGGGCAGGTTATCCCGGTATAAGGTCTCCGTTACTGTGGACACCGTAGCGCCAGTGTCAAGCAGAGCTGTGGTGACCACGCCTTCCCCACCCCACCCCCACCCCCACCCCAACACACCTCCACGCTGTGCCGACCAAGTTGTTACCTTGCGAGGGCCAGTGTGGCGAGTTGCTGTCTACAGATTGCCCCATTCTGCAGTTTAAAGGCTTGCGAAGATGGTCAAGACGCACTCTGCACCCTACTTGAATATGCCCTTTGCCGCAACATCTGTGACAGGTAGAACCCCTGTCATCGTACTCTGATCGAGGTGTTTGGAACTTGTCTTTTTTGTGTCTGAGACTCGGATGCTGCGGTAGGGTTAATCTGATCAAATGACGCGTGTGGTCCAAGCCGCATAGAGTTGAAATCACAAACCAAAGAGTCTCTCTGTCTGTCAAGGAAAGGGACTGGGGACAGGATAAAGAATTTTGAATATCTTCTTCTGGCATTAATTGGACACCATAAGAATAAGCATGAAATCAGAATTGAAACGCCTCGGCTACATCTTAAAGGAATTATGAAAATTTCTATAAACAAATAACGAATACAGCTTATAAAGAGACACTGCGATTAGTCTGCTTGCATAATTTTAGAGAGGAGAAATGAGGTCTCAAAATCACAGGTTTTCGTATACTACTTGAAATATTACCTATAAGTACTATATAAAAAGAAACAAATGTGATTGCTGCAGGTTCTGTGGTCCGGCGACAACAGTGACTGTGCCATGTACATCTCCCCCACGTCTGTGTGTCAAGACCCTGGGTCAGGCCGTGTCGATGACGGGAGAGTGCTATGCTGCTCAAATAACTCTGTTCCCAGAGCAACTTGACCTGCTCAACACGGCGCGTCCCAGAGTCTTTGTAGCCGGCCCGCCCGGCACAGGTAAAACTGTGGTGTTGCTGCTGATGGCAACAGAATGGTTGAGATGTGGCAACGACGTCCGCATTGTGAGTTCTTGGTGGGGCAGTCGTGCAGCGTGCAGCATGTTGTACCACCTGTTGCTGCAGATTGTCAAGACGCAGCTGACGTCAGTGGTATCACCCGGACAGCCTCACCTCCTGCAGTATGATTTCCATAAGGAGAGAGACGTGGAGGAGGCCGTCAACGACTTGTCACTGGCGGCGTGGAGAGGGTCGCTGTACGTCATCGCGGATGAAATTTGTCAGTAAGTGTACGACATGTTTGACGTCACGTGTGTAGCACGTGTGGTGACGTCATTAATTCATAGCGTCACACGTTGATACACTTTTGACGAACACAAACACGAGCGTCATTGACAGAACACAGTGTAACACGTGTATCTTTATCTTCTGTGTAACACTTGTAACGGTCCAGACACCGTCCCTCCCTTACACACACCCTAGCTCATCCAGTCGTGAAGACGCCAAACTAGGAGTGCATGTCTCAAACTTTATTCGTTTATCATTTCAGTGTGTGGCCGGCTTAACCCTCCAACCTGTTCCCTCGTCTAGTGGCTATTATTGGACCTCTTCTCTATCTCCACTTTCTACCCTGTTGGTGACTCAGACGGGAGCCTGCCCTTCTGCTACTCTAAGCTTTGCCTGGCCGCTAAAGGCAGTGGCTTCTTCCAGAGTAAAGCTCCGTCGTGCAGCTGCAGCGGAGGTTCACGAAGAAGGCAGCTCTGTGCCTCACCTTCCACTGTGCCCCTCAGTCTTCTACCTGCTACCTCCTCCCTTGGGTCATGGCCAAAACTTTTTAAGTCCCATGGCCAGGCGCGCATAGCCCTGGGGGCTGGCCGTAAGCCCGAGCAAGCTTCTCCCGTCTGTGTCTTTCTCCCTCTTCTATCCTCCTTTTCCCCCGATCAGACTCCGGGTCCCCATACTCCAACGCCCTCTACATCACATGGTCTATCCTCCACACGTGCCTCTCTCCTTGTAAACAGCATCACGTGTCACCCACTGGTTTAATAACTAAATAAACAATGCTGGTCTTACACACGCCAGCTCTGAATTTCGTAACACACTGTAGACTTTCTGTGACAAGCTGCTGACACGTATCTCTCTGTCCTCTGTAACACTCATGTCTGTGACAGGTTGTCACACTCCTTCCAGACATTCTGTGACAAGCTGCTGACACAGGTTCCTGGTCTCCATCTTTGGGCGGCAAGTTGTTACCATGACTACGCACCCGCCAGCTGGCACGTGGAATATTTAACCAGACCCCTCCGCTCTCCGCCGGCCGTCGTCAGGGAAGTCCAGCAGGATAAGAAAATTACTGAGTCACGTGATGTCCACCCGTACAGTGAGCGTGGTGTGGCCGACCATACAGACGGCCCGCTAGTCAGACGACTCTATCACCGAGGTCAGGGTCACTCAGGTGACTGGCCAAATGACTGCGTCACGTGCGGTCGTGATGTGGGCAGCTTCCTACGCAGTCTCCGTGTTCCGGGTACAGGTGTGTATATATTGTGTTGTGTGATGTGCAGTGACACGCGACAATAACTTGTGACAAATAACAAACAAGTCATGTACTAACCATGTTTAGGTCCATGTGTTTGTGTGCGCATTTGCGTCATAACGCCATAACGTCATTGTGTCTGTGACTAGTTACTGAACCAAATTCACTTTGAATGTTAACAGTAAACACAACATCTACCACTGTCACCATAACCAACAGCAGCACAACACCACCCCGCCTACAGTGGAGAGACATGTTGGTGTTGTCGTGGTGGTATATCAGAGACCAGTCGGGTCTGATGACGGGGCTGAGAAAAGAGGGTATCTCAGTTCGGGTGATGACGGATGATGACATTGAGGACGTGGCCACGGCCCGTAGTGACGTGGTGTGGGTGGCACATGGAAATCGTGTTCATGGTCTGGAGAGAAAAGTCGTCGTCTGTGTGGAGTCGGATGTTGATTTGTTCACAGTCCGACTTCACTCCATGTCCCGGTGTACGTCACAACTTGTGGTTGTCTCCCCCTGACCACTAGCCACCTGAACATGAATCTCACTCACACACCTGTCACCTGTTGTATTCTTGTGTCTGTCTCTCTTACACCAACACCCGCCTTCGTTATTCCTTCTCTTCTTCTTTCAGTCTATCACCACGCCTTTACGTCATAACGTCATGACGTCACAAACATGACGTATACTGTGTACAGATGACCAATAGAAAACTGTGTTACACACTGTGTCCTGACTTTCTGTCGACTGTCCTACATGGAGATTATTTCACTGCAGCAAACAATTTTCACCGTGTGTAGCTGATTGTTGGAATGTGTTATTTCTGTGTACTGACTGTAATGGTATCAATGGACATTACTTTCGTACTTGTTATGTAAATATTGCAGTACAGACAGTCAATAGGCCATATCTATATCATTAATTTTGCTGAATGCTTTACATTCGTTTACAACATTGTGTGTTTGCGTGAGAAAGAGAGCAAGATCTTATTCTGGTTATGATTCTTTTTAATTTGACCAATGGGACGTCATCAAGGGGTGTGAGAGTACAATTCACTTATACAACAGAAACATCCACACAAATGTAACACAGATATCAAACTTCAAACGAGTGCCATTAACAATGTGAAACAAACGGATAAATAGTCTTTCATGTTGGAGTGCTAAGGTGTGTCACAAGAAGTGTGACAGAGACATTATCTGTCATGGGTTAATGCAGCGGGAACCTGCCAAGGTCATCGTAAATGTGTATGAGCCTACCCCTAAAAATGTTTTTAAAATGTGCTTTTTCCAATACCTCATACGGCCGATATCCCCAGACTTCAGAGCCGTACAACAGAATTGGGATGATCTGCGTGTCATACATCTTAAAGAAGACCTCTCGTGGTGTGACGTCACTAAGTCTCCAGAGACACCGCAGAAGCTGGCTGGTCGTTATCTTTGCTTTACCCGCTAAATCATTTACTGCGGTCGTTAAATAAAGTTTTGTTGTGACATATAGACCCAAGTATTTGTAAGGGTTTACAACCTCCAGGCTACACTCTCCGTAGTACCACGCCTCCTTAGCAACCAGAAACCCACCCTTCCTGAATGCCACGAACTTGATTTTCTGTAGATTAACTGTCATACCAGAGGTAATTACAAACTGTCTCAAAATGTCAATTTGTTTCTGCAAACCAGTGCCTGAGAATGACATAAGTGCTGCAGCTATTGACTTACTTACGTACATGCGTACTTACTTACCTTTATGCCAGCGGCATGTAGGGCAGCAACAAAGGTCCTCCACCCCTGTTCTTGACCAACCCCTGGATTGTACCCCAACTGTGCTTCATGTTCTTCAATTCTCCTCCTACTGTGCGGCGCCAGGTGTTCGTTGGTCTGCCTCTCCTGCATTTGCCTTCTGGTGTCCAGTGAAGGGCTGTGCAGTTTGTACTTTCTCCTTCTTAGCAGGTGTCCAGTCCACCTCCATTTCCTTCTTATTATGATGGTCACTGTGCTATTTTGATTGCAACAAGCAAAGCAGTTCTTCATTGGAGATTGCGTTTGGCCAGAAAATTCTCATGATTTCCCGCAAATTCTTAGTGTGGAAAACGGAGATCTTTTCTAGGTCGCCGTCTGTCATCCTCCAACACTCTGAGCCGTACAACAGGGTGGAAAGCACAGCTCTGGGACAACTTCATCTAGGTCTTTACGTTGTACTGCTTTGACTTCCAAACATTATTCAGCATCCTAAAGGCAGTTCTGCCCTTGTCGAGCCTGTTTTAATGTCACTGTCCGCTCCTCCATCACACCTGACGATGCTGCCCAAGTATGTGAACTCCTTGGGCATTGGAAAATCTCGATTTACCTGAACTGGTGAGGGGTTTAGGATGTTAAGTGTCTTCATTTCTGTCTTCAGGCTGATCTTCAAGCCTGTCTGCTCAGCATATGTACTGAACCAAGAAATGTTCTCCTGGATGTGCAGGTGTGGGTGGGAGACCAGGGCCAAGTTGTTAGCAGAGTCCAGATCATCAAGTGTATAGAAGAGGGTCCATCTTATGCCCCTTGGCTGGTTTTCTGTTGTTTACCGCATCACCCAGTCAATGGCAGTGTTGAAAAGGAGGGCCGACGTCACGCATCCTTGTCTTACGCCAGTTTCACATGGAAAAGGTGGTAACTGTTTCCTGACTTGCATGTGAAGTTCTTATAGAAACTTTTGATGATGAGGACTACGTCTTGCGGTATTCCATTATGTTGCCCATATTTGGCCCTATATACTGTTTACAGACAATAATGTCGATCATCTTCCTCCAAGACAATAAAGGCCCCCTTCTTCAAAGACAATAATGGTCATCTCGATCACCTTCTGTCAAAGACTATAATGTTCAACTTTCCTCAGTGCTATGCTCGGATACTGGGACACAAACTCTTTGGTGTGGTGCATTGTTTCTATAACCAGTTCGTCATGCATGGTCTCACGTAATATATACTATGTTTATGCTTTACTCGTGTTTGTTATGGTCTGGTGTTGTTTATTGGATTTGGTTTTATTTGTTTGTTGTTTTAATAGTTTTATTGGTTCTAGGGCTTTTCGTTGGTTTTTGTATTGCGCTGTTTGATGTCCGTTTATTGTGTTGGACAGAGTATTTCGGATTAATTTTTTTCCTTTGGTGTCACGGTGGTCTGGTTTTGTTCGTTCTTGCCAGTCCACCGGGGAAGATTGTTGTGTCTGGTCACGTGATGTGTTCGCGTTGACGGCTAGTCTTGCCTCAGTTTTTCACACTGTGTTGTGTAACGAGGATGCGATTTGTGGGTTTTGTGTAGTGCTAGTTTTATGAATTGGGGCTGCTGCCATATGATGCGGTTAGCAGTGGTTAGCATTTCCCTTTTAGGTACTGAGGTAGTGATACCTCAGAGTCGGAGGTTCTCGCGTGTCGAGAGGCGTGGTTTCTGCCTGCTGAATAGGAGCTTATGTTTCGGCGCCTCCATGTAGGAGTTCGGCTGTGGGGATGCCCATAGAGTCTTTGGGACCCAGCCCTACTGACATTTTTTGCCGTTTCCCTCCCCCCCCCTCCCACATCGCTCGCTAGCACACATAGACTGTCAGACAGTGGCTTGTTGATGGTTCACGCCCCAGACGGAAAGCTGTTATACCTGCCTATTGTATTGTCTTGTTGTTTTGTACTGATTACTTGTTTTGTCTTGTCCCGAGTACATATTCGTTTTGCATTTTGTATGCTGCTATTGATTTTCTGTTTTGTTTGTATTTTTGCGTTTTCTCTTTTTTTGATTGTTATCGTTATTTCGGTTATTTTTGGATGTATTCTCTTTTGTCATTTTTGTATCGTTCTGTATATTTTTGATAGATAGACGGTATGAATTAGACTGCCCTGCCAGCATTGTTTGGTTACCTATGGCCATAAAGTCATCATTTTGTTGGTATTTGGTTTTATTTAGTTTGGTTAAAATTTTTAGTGTATGGGTTTTTTGTATAGGGTTATTAGCTGATTAATGTTTTTGTATTTTGTTGTAGAAGAATGTGATACATTTTTTATTGATCTTGGAGTTATTTGTTCGATTAGCTTTTATTTTGAGGTATATTAGCGTGTGACATTCCCTGTTTTATGTAGACTTGCAGATCACTGTTTATTGGAATCTGTTTCTTTGGTTTATAAGCCCGATGTCACATATCGTTTATCCAAAATTATCCGGAGAGTTTAGTTCTTTGTGTTTTGATTATTTTGTGTATCCGGATTATAATATTTTATTTTTTGTGGTCTTGGTTGTATTTTGAAGCCTTATTTTAGTTTTTTGTCGTCTTCTTGCATGCGAAGACTTTTGGTTTTTTTAGTTTTGGTGTTTGGCTTATAATTGTAATTTTTGTGCGCGGCATTTTTAATTGTATTTTTGGTTTTTGATCGTCTTATGCTGTCATTTGTATTGTATTTTTTTGTCTTTCTTGTTGTGTTGTTGTGTTTGTGCCAGCAGGTCTCTTCCCTATATTGGCATGTTCCCTATATTGGCATGTGTTTTTTTTTAATTGAAGGGGACTTTAACCTAGTCAAAAGGCGATGTTGACGCCTGCCGAGAGAGAACGTGATTTTCGTTAATTCGGCACCCTCATCTTATGGTAATGACTGAGTGATTCCAACAGAGGTTGCTGGGACTCAGCATTTGGTTTGACTCATTGCAGCTATATCGGATGGCGGGAAGGCTGCGCCACACGTGGATATCGGTCCAGATTTGCAGTGGTTCTATTATTAACAATTTAAAAAAACGAAAAAAAGACGCTATGGCATATATGATGGGATTGTTTCTGGCGTTATTGTTGTTTTGTGTCCCTTTTGATCATGATGTGCCATTTTGTTTTATTTTTAGTTCGCTTGCATTCTGTATTGCGCTGTTTTTCCTGTTCTTTATAGTTTAACTGTTTTGTTTTGTTTGTTTTTTTGCTTTGGCCGTCTTCTTTTCTTTTTGGCAGGGCTGGTTTGATCATTTTACTTAGTTTACGGTTAAGGTTTTAGCTCATTGGACACATATTGTTCTGTTTTTTGTTTGGTTGGTTTTTTGTGAAAGAAATCAGAGTCTTGTCTGGTTTTTTTTTTTCGATCCTTTAAGGCCAGTGGGCAATGTGTTGTTGACGACACACCTCCCCCCAACTCTGATTTCTTTTGTGGGTGTGGGAGGAATATAACAATATGCGTCCCATACGTAGGTAGTAGGTAGGTTAGTGCGGGGCATATAGTTTTTAGGAGAGGATATGGGATATTTGATAGGGCTGGGAATTGACCTGCAGTGCACTCAGTTAACTATTAACATAGAAGCTGTAGTTCCCCGCAAGCACTGTCCACATGCCAATCACACGCACATCTGTACATACAGAGCGTGGGAAGTTAACAGTGAATACATAGGTATATAAACCTTAGTGGGAATTAATAGAGAGGAGCAGACAGACTGATGAAACAGGATAGTCTGAGAGATATGGAGATCTATTAAGTTTGTAAGCCAGCCCGCCTCTCAGATTTACATTCGCTGAGGAATAAAACTTTGATCAACCAAAATATGAGTTTGTGGCTGTGAAGGAAAACAGCGGTGCATGCCTCATCGACCGGACAAGTAATGTTACATTCTTCGTGGTGCTGTGACGACAACATAATTTTACAACTGCTACATTAGCTCCTCTCTTAACTCTGACTTGCAGCAGTGACCTACGCCAGGTACCATTAAACATGAAGTAGTCAATATTATTTTTATTTCTTCCATTAGGAGAGTACCAGGTCAATTTGTGAATCTCTCTGTGAGGGAAAAGCATCCCTTCAATGACTAGGAAATAGACGTGACCGACCCGTAGAGCTGTAGTCGGCAACAGCGAGAATGCTCTCTATCTTCCAACACTGCGAATGCTCCCTATCTTCTAACGCTAATAAGAATGCTCCCTATCGTCCAACACTGAGAATGCTCCCTATCTTCCAATGTTGAGAATGCTCCCTGTATTCCAAGGCTGGGAATGCTCCCTAACTTCCAACCCTAAGAATGCTCCCTATCTTCAAACTCTGAGAATGCTCCCTATCTTCCAACACTGAGAATGCTCCCTATCTTCCAACGCTGCACAACACCAAACGCAAGACACCTTTCACTCAGGAGAAAAAAATGGACAACTCCCCGTAATACTAACAACAGGAACCGGAAGTTGTCATGTCGGGGTCACCACTTTTGTCACAGCCATTCACACTGCACGCACCCTGTCACACACACAAAGGTCATGGCGTGTTCGTCCGTTCTCTCAAGCAATCCACAATCACCACTACACAAGGGGGTTACAACCCAACATGCATGTAAAAGTTCAAGGCAGGGCTGAATTGAGTGCTTCTGTAATGCAACGGGGGTCCACAATAATATCAAATGACTGCCTGTTTTCCTCGTGTAGATGTTTATTAAAAATCAAAGGCCTTAATCTTACATGTCACTCCTAGGTTATCACCTGTCAATCTTAGTTTAGCCTGTTCCGTCCTCCCCCTCCCGACACCTTGGTAGGGAACGCTACGTCATTAGCCAGAACGGGCTGATAGCTCCGCCCCAACCTAGGCTGGCCAGAACTGGTTTGAACTCGAATAAGGTGGTTCCTGGAAACGCAGTGCTCAAAAGGCACAGGGTACTTAAGCTTTGGACATTAGATGACATGGACAGACGGGGATAGGACATGGAGAGAGAGTTAATGTAGGAAGACCAAGAGAAGCGGACACGTGTGGACCCACGGATCTCTACCCCTCGCCATCTTAGGCAGGATGTGGAAAGGGTAAAAGGGCTCCAGCATTTCATGCCAGATACACAGGATGTATTTCGCCGACTACGAGACAGTGTAGTAAGTGACTGTTGTTGCGCCTTATAGGACTGCTCTTGCCATAGACTATCTTAGAGTCTGGAACTCGGGTTGAATTAAGATAGGTGGTTTTATCCTGCCAGAGACAGGAGACGTCACAAGCTAGAGGCCGGGCATATGCCAAGAGGAGGTATAGAGGAAGTGCTAGCCGTGGCAGTGTCATAGCTTCATTGCTGGTCGTTGAATAGCCTTTAGAATTGTGTATCGCAGAAATAGTTGTTTCAATAGTGACGAGAGTAGGAGCTCTGTTGTCGGTCACTTACTGTATTGGTGTATAGAGCGGGATCATAGGCCGTTTTGCAGTTTGATTTCCCCTCTGGAGTTTGATTATCTTCTTTGTCTGATACCGCGTGGTATGACGTAATCAGGCAGCATCTTACCCTAGATACGAGCACGGTGATTCTCTGTAAATAATCTGTAGATATATTTGATGTTGTCGAGCCAGTTAGTGTTTGAAATATATGTTGAATAACGGTTCTCTGCAGTTGTGTGTTTTACGAGGGTGGGGGCTCTTGAGCTAGTAGTGTTTTGCCTGTGTGAGACTGAGCGAAAGTGTCAGAGTATGAGAATCTTTTCCCTCGGTAGATTTCTCTAGTTATTCACATTATTTCATAGCGTCGTCACCCTCTGGTGTAGAAACCGTTGACCTGAGGCAGTACAGGTTTTGGTGACGATTGCTCAATTAAATCTACTTTTATGAGATCACCATAAAAGTTTGTTCAGTAATCCTGAGAAGTCGAGTCCGGTAAGTTAAGGTACGGCCCGTCATGTCACACTTAAAAGGTATTCAAAATCTTTGCCAGTGTATATTATTTATAATCGAACAAAGTACGTAGATTGAAGTTATTTTTACGTTGATTAGAAGAGTTGTTGTACATTATTTAGTTATGCTCGGCGCGATGCTCTTCTGTTTTCTATTAACAGCTATCCATATCTCTCTCTCTCTCTCTCTCTCTCTCTCTTCTTTTAGGAAACAGCCGTGGTAGGATGTCATAGTGTAGGAATTGTGACAGGGTGCACCCTCCCTCTAGCTACTAGCCTGGGTTACCCTACACATTAGGGTCCTCGCTAAAACGTAGAGGGCAGGTGGATGGGTACGTCTGTACCCCTCACAATTCCGGTGGTCTCTGTACTGCTCACCATGTTGACAGACAGAACCGTCAGGGTGCCTCAAGGATGAGGTTGCGTTTGAGCGGCCGGAATGTGATGGGGCAGCCATCGCGCAGACGGTTTTGGCCATCACGCTCACAGCCACAGCGTGCGCCGGGGGCGGTACGGGTCGAGTACCGCCAGCGAACCGTGGTTGTGACGCGCTGTGTCATCTTACAGCGTGCTGTGCTAGGCTCACTATCTTTAAACGTCTCTTTATCATTCCAGGATAGTTGCAGATACTAACACTTAAATATTTGAATTCTACTTGATATACCCTTTCGGTAGATACTAAACTCACCCAACGTTTTAATAGATTAGGTTAGTTTGTAGGCATATGTCTTATCTATATCTATTCACATTAGCTAGTTTAACTGCCTTTTAACGTAATTATCTTTATTTCCTTCTTACTCTACTTAACTTTCTTTAACACTAACAGGAAGAGCAGAGCGCACACTATTCATCACATATTTTCAGGGTTTTTGTAGATCTATTCTTAGGTCTTTTATTTTGAGGTTTGTGCTTGTAAGAAACACAAAATTTGGCCTCTGCCGAGTGTACGCCGGCTTGCTGCTGCTGGCCCGGACAGTGGCACCGTTGTGGCTCGCTCCCACCCGGTAAAAGCAGGGTGCGGGCCGGACAAAGGCACGCCTCAGAGTAGTGGTGAAGCGAGGAGAGAGGCAGTAAAGACAATGTAACGCGCCACGTCACGAGAGCCCAGACTGGGCAGTAGAGGCAGGGAGGTGGGCAGAAGAGAAGGTGTGCAGCAGCAGCGGTGGCCTCAAATAAACATGTAGAAGGCCTGTGACGAGTTATTTTCCTTGGGTTGGAGAGAGAGAGAGAGAAAAGAAAGTTTACAGGAGCGAACTCGCTCCATCACACATAAATGTTCCTGTGTACATTTTGACAAGTAGAAAAGTAGTGCATGTTAATGCTTATTTTCTCTATATTTTTTGAATGTGTGTTTATGTGTCATCGATTCTTTCAAACGAACAGAATTATAACTTTGTTCTGTATAAAGATTTTTGTAGGTCATTAAAAAGTTTTATTGTAGGGTGTGTGTGTGCGCGTGCGTGCGTGTGTATGCTTTGCGTTCCTGCACCAGTGGGGGATGAGCGTGACTCAATGTATGGATTTTTATAATTCAATCAAAAAAATCCAAGATGTACACACGTGTTTGCAATCGGCGTTGTTTACTGCCGCCAGGGATGCTCCTTGCGCACGGCTAGCACCTGGTGTCTGTAGAAAGTCAACTACTTATATCAGCAGTATATGACGTCAGACCTGCACCAGGGCTCCACAGGGCTGCTAAGAGAACTGTTGTGCATAGAAATATTTGTGTTTTTGTGTCATCAATTCTTTCGAACGAACAAATTTATAACTTTGTTCTATATAAAGTTTTGTAGGTCTTTAAAAAGTTTTATTCTGTAGGGTGTGTGTGTGTGTGCGTGTTTGTGGGTGTGCGTGCTTGTGTGTGTGTGTTAGTTATGCGTCTGTGTGAGTGGGTGCGGCTGTGCATGTTTTGTGCGTGCGTGCGTGCGTGCTTGACTCAGTGGAGGGATTTTTAGAATTCCATCAAAAACTTCAATCGGCGTTGTCTATTGCGGCCAGAGATGCTTCTTGCGCATGCCTAGCACCTGGAGTCTTTTGAAAGTCAATTACTTATATCAGCAGTATATGACGTCAGACCTACACACAGGGCTTAAAAGCTTCACAAGGTTGCCGGAGAACTTCTGACCCTCTAAATAAATTTTTCATAGATTTGTGTGTGGACAAACATATCTGTTGTGGTATTACTCTGTCATGTGTCTAGGGGTATGGCGCTTATGTGTTTCACTAGTCTGCTCGTTAACTAGAGTTACAGCAACATACATATGTGTCAAGAAGGGGGAAACTAACAATGTGATCGCTGCCTAATTTCATCAATTTTCAAATCGGCTCAAGCCGATAACGGTAACGGTCGTACTCTTCTGTAATAATCCCAGAACTGTTGGGTGTATCGGCAGTGGTGGTTGGTGGTGGTTATTTAGAGGGACAGTGCTTCCACCTCGCGGTGATTTCGCACTATGGGGGAAGGGGTCCTATTGCTAAACTATGCACTGAAAGAACCACCAGACTGATGGCTGCAGTAAGATGGTCAGTGCGGACAGGCAGTTTAATGTGCGGGGAGATGTTTAACTCCAGGAAATAATCCTTTGCCACACCAGGATTCGAACCAGCAACCTTCCATCTGCTAGTCCGCAGCTCTATCAACTGAGCTAACCAGGCCCCCGAGCATTCGGCATAAACGATCGGCTGCCTTTATAGCTCTGAATAGGCTTACGCGAATAGGCTTACTACCCGTTCGGGGTGGTGGGCTGTAGCCTGGAGGGTTGTTCACCCCCACTTCCCATCCGACCCCCTCTCAGGGTGACGGGTCAACCGGGGGACGGGGTGCGGGTTACCCTCGCTCTCAGCTGGCTACCTTCCTCGCTCAACTGCGTGTTCTCCCAGCCAATCAGGTCGACTGTAACAAGTTGCTCTACCTCCTGATTGGGTAGGCAACGAGACGCCAGAAAAATCATAACAATATCAAACAAAAAGATTCACGTTCTATTATATATGCAGTTTTTAGAAGCTGGGGTCATTAGTTAATCGCATTTTCAAAGGTCAGAAACTGCGTCACCAACTTCATTCCCTATTTTCAGAAAGATTACTACAAAAATCTTACACTGGTCGCCGAAACTTCGTTGCTAATTCTGACGACGAGATCAGAGACTGTCGGAGAGGGGCAAGTGCCGGGGTGGGTGGGTGGGATGGTACTTGTGTCAAGTTCACAATCATCCCTACGCTGTAGGAAGAGAAAGAAAGAGAGAGGTCTTACTAATGAAATAAGACTTCGAGACCCCCAGCCCCCCTCCCCTTTCGTGAAACCCTCGCCTTCCCTCCCCCTACCTTTCTACAGCTGTCTGCAAAATGCCAGCGGTTGTCTTCCTGCTTCGTCCTCCCCTCCCCCCCCCACCTCTTTTCAGATACATCACACTTGTCCAACTGCTTACAAATTCTTTTTAACAGTACGGTATATGTCCCCATAAACTGTTCGCGTTCAGGAGCAGCAAACTAAAAATGATCAAATGAACAAGAAAGGAAACCCCTTTAATAGGTGCACATTTATTCAGACATCATACAAATATTGAACAAATCAAAACTAGGATTTACTTAACCTGCAGAAATACAAAAATATGTGAAAGAAGGGTTAGACAGACATGAAAGATACTTAGAAAGGGAAGCTAAGAAAGAACAGGCAGAAAGGGAAGCTAGGAAAGAACAGGCAGAAAGGGAAGCACAAGCAGCCGAAAGAGAATTTGAACGGTTGGAAAGAGAGGCAGAAAGGGAAGCTAAAGAAAAGAAGAAGAAAGAAAAGAAAAAGCAGCCGAAAGAGAAGTTGAACTAAGAAAATTAGAGTTGACTGCATCATCTAGACAACCCTCGCAACACGCATCAGATAGAGACACTGCACATACACCAGGTTCTGGAGAAACTGAATTTAGATCCAAACGGAGATTTATACCGAAACTTCCGGTTTTCCAAGAGGATCAGGATGATATTGATAGCACGCTTTACCGTTCTGAAGCTCATGCTAAAGCTTTAGGGTGGGATCAAAACATATGTGGCGTCTATATTTAGCAGGTATTTTACAGGGCGACGCCCTCAATTTGTGCCATACTTTGTGCGCCTCCGGGCCTGTTGAGTATGATGTCTTGAAAAAACATTTGTTACAGAGAAATCAGTGTACTGATGAAGGTTTTACAGAAAGATTCAGAAATGCACGTCCAGATACAGAGGAGGGGTTTTTTTTGCATATTTTACTCGTGTAAAGGCTTTAGCTGATCGTTGGATCAGTTCAGCAGAAATAACCAAAGATTACAATAGCCTGTTAGATTTGATTTTAAAAGAGCAGATGTTAAATAGCTTTGCTAAGGACATGGTTGTTTTTCTCCATGAAAGGAGACCGAAGACGTGTAAAGATTTGATTGAATATGAGGAAGCTTATCGTCTCGACCATCCCTCTAAGAATATTGCACGACGCATAGAGGGCACTGCGTGCGTATCGGTTCCACAGAACAAACCACGATTCCCAGTTGCTTCCAGGCGACGAGACCACCGACAGTACGACTCTAGACAGACAACGGAACACAGGTACTGTCACCCGAGCTCCCCAAGACAACAGAAGTCTCCTTACAAGAACACGGACCAGATAGGGAGGTCGCCAAGGGAAACTACCAACAAACCTTACTCACCCAAGTCAAATCGACCAAGACCTGATTACAGAGAAACCCCTGAGATCAGAAAACCAGCAGATTCACGACGCTGCTACGCATGTCATGGGTTCGGTCACATTGCACTTGAATGCGCCAACACCCGAGACAATCGAACTCCACCTGTAGCAAACGTTGCACAGGAACTGGACAGTGATCCAGAGACTGCAAATACATCGGTACTGTGCAGCACTCATAATGATGACGAACTGGGACGGCTACCAATCTACCCAGGCTACATACGGGACCAACCCATCTCAGTCCTGCGAGATTCAGGCGCTACAACAGCAGGCGTGAGAGCCTCCCTCATCCGCCCATCAGACTACACAGGAGGCAAACAACGCTGCATATCCTTTGGTGGAAGAGTCGAAACCTTCCCATTGGCAAACGTCCCAGTCGACACTCCGTTCTACAGGGGAAGTCTTACCTGCTGTGTAGTAAAGAACCCGGTGGCAAATCTCATTTTTGGAAACATCCCCATATATCCAACAAGTGTCCCGGCACCTATGCATGACCACGTTATCAACGCGGTGATTACACTCGGACAGGCCAAGATCCAAAAGCAAGGAAAGCCACCTCTAATGACACCTTCGGAGGTAGAGGGGACTGATTTGTCTACCCTCAGGACAGATCAAAACAAAGATCCCAGTCTAGCAGATATCATCAAACAAGCCAACCGCCCTGCTGATAAAACACAGCCTGTTTTCTTCGAAAGACAGAACCAAGTACTGTACCGCTACTACAATGGAACAAAACCATTCAGCAAATAGTCGTTCCCCAAAAACTGAGAACTGCAGTGCTGACAGCCGCACACGAGACCCTCCTGTCAGCCCATCAAGGCGTACGGAACACGCTACGCAGAGTCCTGTTCCGACTCTGGTGGCCACACGTGCGAAAGGACACCAGGGTCTATTGTCAAACATGCGATATATGCAAAAGGGGGAGTAGTGGCAGTGCTGCTCATCAAAATGCCTGTCATACAAGAGCCTTTTGAGCGGGTAGCAATCGACCTGGTGGGACCACTACACCCACCATCTGCTGTGGGACACACGCACATACTGACCGTTATAGACGTCGCCACCCGCTACCCCGAAGCAATACCTTTAAAACAAATTGACAGTGCCACTATAGCAGAACAGCTGCTATCTATTTTTTCACGCTTGGGCCTACCCAAAGAAATCCTTTCCGACAGGGGGACTCAATTTACGTCGGAACTGATGAAAGAATGCCACCTTTTGCTTTCAATACAAGGGGTGACCACGACCCCATATCACGCACAAACCAACGGTTGGGTCGAACGTTTCCATGGGACGCTTAAAACCCATGATCAAGAAATTAATACATCAACAGCCAAGACAGTGGCACAGATATTTACCGGCATTACTGTTCGCCTGCCGAGACCTGAGCAACGAGTCATCAGGATTTTCACTATTCAAGCTATTACTGGGCAGACGACCTCGCGGACCGATTGATTTACTGGCTGACTCATGGACAGAACAAAATACAACAGAGAACCAGGGTCGTCCCGTATTTCAGTACTTACTTGAATTAAAAGATATCCTGCAGTGTTGATACAAAGGACACGCCCCAACGACCCCTCCTGTCACTGATTAGACTGACTGCGGTGAGAGAAAGGGGGTTGTGACAAGGAAAAAGTCCTCGGGGTCATATATATATATATATCATGACTTTTAGAAACGGTGGTCACTTCGCTAAAAATGCGAAATGGCTATATGATGGTCAGGTGATCAAGGTTGTTAATTCTTACAACTCTTCTATCGTTTTCCCAAATCTATAAGGATTTGGTAACAAGAGCCAAACTAGGTGTTGTGCAACTCTTTCAAACTCTCTCGAAGCTTGGAGACTGCTCTCCCAACATAGTGTTTAGCTATTTAACAGTCAAATTAAACCAATGCTCCTTTATGTTTCCGAAATATGGGCCTAAAGAGAAACCTTCCCATGGAACAAGTTCATTTGTTTACATTGAAAACTGTTCAACGTTAGCCTTAAGACTCCCAGCGACATGGTGTATGGTGACACAGGAAGATTCCCCCTGTCAGTACATGCCGCTGTGTCAGGTGTGCGATACTGGTTACGTCTGACAAGGCTTGACACAGACAGGCTGCCACGCAAGGCGTACAGCGTGTTGCTAGAGCTCCACAACAGAGGCAAAGTGTGCTGGGCTTCGGACGTTCACAGAACGCTTTATACATATGGATTTGGATTTGTGTGGGAAAACCAAGGTCCACATAATGTGAATGGTTTCTTGGGTGAATTTAAACGACTTATCGATTGTCGCAAACAAGAATGGCTATCGTACATTTCCATCCAAGGTTTAATATGTATGCACGTTTTAAATCAACGCTAATTTTGGAACCTTATCTAAAGTGTATTAAAAACAAGGTGCTAAGAGATATTCTGAAGAGATTCCGAATGGGCATTTCAGCCCTTAAAACCCATACAGACAGGTACAAAATAGTTCCCCCCCCCCCAAAGATTTAGACTGCCCTACTTGTGACCATTTAAACGATCTGAGGTCGAGATATCTTCCGTGCAAATATACCTTACATCCATCACTTTCTACCTTGTCTCGTCTGTTTCAAGATCCTCGTAGCTCCGTCAATTTAGCCAGATACCTTCACCACAGTTTTAAGCGCCGAAATGAAGTGAATGCAATTGAAATGCCAGACAACAGTCCACATTAGAACTTTCGTGGATGTAAATGTTTACTACAGTCATCATAGCATTTGCTTCTAAGTATGGAATTATTGGCTAATACTGTGTGTCATGCTCATCTCCCATTGTAAAGGCCATGTGGCCAGAGACAATAAAGTTTTTCGTTCGTTCGTTCGTTCTCTCATGTTTTAGGCTTTGAGAAAAAGACAACGTCGAGATAAGCATAGAGGTGTGTTTTTTTAACTCAAGAATCCACTCGTTATTGTCATAAAGTTCGAATGTTTTCCAGCTGCTTGTAAATTTATGGCTTTTCGTGTTTGTTTCTGTTTCGCACACGCACACGCACACCCACCCACACCCACACCCACACCCACACCCACACAGCCACACCCACCCCACTCACCCTTCCCCACAACACCCACACACAACCGCACACCCACACACGCACACCCCCACAACCACAACCACTTCCACACCCCCACCCCCACCCACCCACCCGCACACCACCTCCACACCCCCTCACCCCAACCCCCAACCCCCACACACCCCCAAACAGACACACCCACACACGCACACCCACCCACCCACCCACCTAACCACACACACACACACCCAAACACCCAAACACACACACACACACTGTATCTCTGTCTCTGTCCGGTCGACACTTCTTATAAAGCCTCCTCTTCTCTGTCGTTTGCTTCTGCCCCCCTTCCCTCCACCTCACCACCCTCACTGCTATCAGCGGCAGTTTTACTGCCACCACCAGCCCCACTTCACGTCATGCTCCTGTTGCTGTTTTTTATTAATCGTTCAAGAAGTCAACGGGATTTTTGACGGGTACGAACCAAGGGGATTTATGACGGGAAATGCGTCATGTCAGGGAAATACAGGGCTGTTTCTCATTCTCATAAATGTACGAAGATAAATATACTTCAATGCCAATCATAACAGGACCAGATCTGATCTGGACAGGAACGCGTGCCTTTGGAGAAATGCACGTACACAAGCGCTGGGCGGACGCAAGCACACTCACTCTGTACAGTTAAAATGTTTCCACTGTAGTCAGTCTTGACAATGATTGGCTGTGTGTGGTTTGCGCATGACACACAAGGACTAAAAAAAAAAAGAAAAGGCGCTTAAAGCCCCCCACACCATTAGCTGTAGGACGTTGTCCGTCACCCCACAAGGAACACCTCGTGTCATCGCTCAACACTTTATAGTGACGATGTAGGCTTTGACCACTGAAGGTGAGTGATGTGTGTGTTGCTGCATAACAACTGTGTATAATAATATGTTAGTAATATCTTGTTAGAGTTACGATACTAGATCAAAACGTAGTGAACGTCGCATAGTGGGCGTGGACAGTCTCTACTAGTGGTCGTTAGAGCTTCAATTGTCCATTGGATCTTCACTTTATCAAAGACAAGTTGTTGGTTTAAATGTCAGTAATCACAAGACCTAATGTGAGCCACTGTGTAAAAAGTCTGGTGCATATTTATTCCTAGTCCATTATTTCCTTTTATTGTTATTTTAATCATTCGTTCTTTTATTGAAAAGTTTTGACATTTAAGAGGGTGAAATGAAGCATATGGATAAACGAATGAGCATAGTTCTCGCTCTTTATACCTCTCTAGTTTTTCTCTGTCTCTAAGCCAATAAATGAAATAATCAGAGAAGATGATTCAGAGATGATAATAACCAACGAACCCCTCTCCATTGTGTGATGTGACTATAAAGACGAATATTATTCTTTGTTTGAATGTCCAGAATATGTCACGATTGTATCCCCTCGTTGAACACTACACTATCACCTGAAAATAAGTGT
Source organism: Lanistes nyassanus (assembly GCA_004794575.1). Taxonomy (NCBI): domain Eukaryota; kingdom Metazoa; phylum Mollusca; class Gastropoda; order Architaenioglossa; family Ampullariidae; genus Lanistes; species Lanistes nyassanus. The sequence goes on from SMGT01010089.1 coordinate 110,925, forward strand.
AAATGTGAAGGATGGAACTTCTGTATGAGGAATGTGAGTGTTACCACGTCGTGGAACACTTTGTTAAAAGGCACACCTGAAAGCTGTGATCTACCCACTGATCTCTTATCTCAGCCGATATGTCTGCACGTGGTGTCTCGTCTCGTCCTCTCGCTGACACCCTTCACATTCACTTCCCCACCTCTCCCCTCGAGAAAAACAGAACCCCACAGGAAGTTCTGGTTTGCTATAAAATACAGTAAGGGAGATAACGTTGTCTGTAAATCACTGACAACCCATTTTATCATCATGTTTAGTCTGGAGACACAAGGCCCACTCACAGCCTTAGTACAGCGGACACTGATGATGTGTGTAGCCCTCACTCCAGGCAGTGAACAGCGTTCATCGGAAGACAAACTAATTCAACGTTCAGGCAGCAGATGCTGTTTCTGACAGACATTGTCTTCTTGAGGTCAGAGTTCACTGTCAGCCATGGGTCAAACCCCTACTGCTTTACAACAGGTGAGGCAAGGACACTATCCCCATGGGCTAACGTGAAACGTACACCTGCTGTCGTAACAGGTGCTCGTTGTCATCACATCACACTTACCCAATGTCTGCAAAGAGTCATAAACAGATTATTATGCAAACGGTGTAACCTTGGGTATCAACGACTGGTTAAGCACTCAGTTACAAGAATACTGATTATATTTATTTTTAAAGCACCAGTAGAACAAAAACAAAACTGACAGCAAAATTGACATAACTCAGAGTAAATACAGGTCGGTAATCCTAATACTATAATCCAATAGCAAAGGCACGCTGATGTTTTAGTCAAATCATATGAAAGGAAAAATTAACAATATCTATAAGGAGTAGATGTAATGCTATCATCATAAATTTTGTAGAATAGATCGCATAATGTCAGCGCAAGGTATTCCTAATACTATAATCCTATAGCAAAGACACGCCAGGCAGGCCCTGTAGACATTGTAAACTACAAGCAGGAAGAAAAACAAGTGACTGCCGCTTGGAGGATAAGCCCAGATTAAATGTAAAACAAGGGAACTGTACCAAGCTATAAAGGGACAAAGACGAAGACAATCTACATGTTTCGGTGCACTACCCCTTCATCGTCCTGATGAAGGGGTAGTGCCCCGAAACATGTAGATTGTCTTTGTCTTTGTCCCTTTATAGCTTGGTACAGTTCCCTTGTTTTACATTTAATACAAGCAGGAAGTCGAAGGGGAGGTAATAGTCAAGTTTACGTTCACTCTGTCACAGACCTGCAGGCTGTTCTACTTACAGGTATGGATGATCTTCCTCCTGTCTGTCTGGTCTGTCTGGTCCGTCTGGTCCGTCTGGTCCGGAGTGCTTCTGGGGTAGGAGTAAAAGTGTCAGTATAAAGTCCGTAGAATAGATCGCATGAAAACTGTCAGGAAAACCCCTAGTAAAATTTCTCCTTAGTCACAGTGTTTGTGATCAGTAGTAACAAGTGACGTTAACACCCATTAAAAACAGAATATTCCAGAGTATCAAGAGTCAAACAGTGCGAACGGAAGTAATAATCAGCCGTCAAACACGTAGATTGTGGAATAACCTGGACACAATAAATGTATCAGTATTTTAAATACAAGTAGCAGTATTTTCTGCAAATAATAGCAACCACCCTCGCCATCCCTCTCCACACATCCCCACACAGTAACCATCAAACTGCTGTTTGCGGTATATTTCAAGGACTTATATGTTTGCTTAGTATCGCGTAATGATGTGTAAGGTGAGAAATATTGTCAGTATGGACTATTGTGCAAATCTCAGGGTTTGATAACTGATCTGAATTGAGGCCTGATATGTTATTTCCATGTCTGTGTAATTATGTCTACTTTGTAAAGGTGGACAGGACAAGCAGACGTCCAAAGCGCGGGAATTACCAAGTTTACCTTCACTCTGTCACAGAAATACAGGCTGTTCTACTCACAGGTATGTGGGATGTGCCTGCCTGTGTTTCTGTCTGCCCGTCTGTTTATCTGTCTCTCAACATATTTATCACTTTTCCAGAATTCATCTTTTGTATATATATATATCTATGCATTTATCTCTGTGTATATTTGCCTTTGAAAGTTTCCCAAGTAAGTGTTCGTTAACAGAAATTGAGAGCTGGTCAAACTTTATATCTACAGAAAGTAAATGTCAAGAGATCAAACAGAAAACAGGAGCCGATGTAGAGTTTGACCCTAACCCCTCGGATGTACAAAACACGAAGATTGTCATCATCCGGGGATCTTTTCCACAGATCGAGGCGGCAGTCAGGCTCATCAGTCAGGAGACAGGTATTCAGGTAATAAAATACTTTAGCAACAAAATAAAATAAAATAAAATAAAAACTTCAAAGCGGTTAGCAGGCATTTTCAATAGTATTTGTAACATTATGAGTTGTAAAACCCGCGGACGGGTTCACGACACCAGAACGAGCAATGTAGCATTATGACGCCGGACTGGTCATCGGCGCCACAAATGGCCATGTAACATTATTAATGGTCACGGCATGACGAATGGCAATGTTACATAATGCCCATCTAACTGACGTAGAGGTCACGGGCACCACAAATGGCCATATAGCTTTATGTAGAGGCACCACGAAGATACATACACCGCTGCTTTCTTTCGTAGTCAATGGGCCCGTGATCTCTGACTATAAAAGTTTTATTCAGCGATCAGTAGAATCTATGTGGCGGGCCGGTTTACAACCTAGTAACTCTCCATGTCCCACAGACGATCAGCTTCATCCGGCTGTATCTCTCTGACCAAGTATCTCTCCAAGTATCCAAGTAAAGTAGTTCTCTCGTGTCTGGTCTAATCTTGTCTCTGGAGAGTCCTTTCCCCACTAGAGTTTATATATCAGTCTTAAATGTCTGTGGCTGACCTTTTCCAGTATGCACGTGTGGCTGTGTTGGGCAACTGCATGCTTGGTGACCCTAGTGGACGATGCATGATTTGGAGTTAGGGCTTTTTTGTGTACAGTTATTGAGTGCTGCGCGGCTTAAAATGGTGTCTGACCTCTACGTCATGTCTGGCCTGCTAAGTGTTAAGTTCAGGCCCAGATCTGTCTTGGATGGAATGTTCTCTTCTAAGTTGTACTCTGTGCCCCTACCTAACCTACCTGCTACCTACTGCCTGGCACGCATATTGTTACATATTCTCATCGCAAGAATCTGAATAAAGTCATAACATTTTTTAAGAACTGAACGGCATCAGATTCTAGAATCTACTGAATTTCTTGGTCACTCGTATTCGTCATTGTAATTATATGTAATTCCGTGTATTTCATCGTCCCTTGTAGTAATGGTTCACTTTGTAATATCTAATCATTATATAACGTTATGCGCCTATGATCATAGGAGACCATCTCAGCACAAGCCCAGACATTCTGGCGACAGTGGGCTGAAGCCGCGTTTCCTGATCTCGACTCTCGTGCCTACTTCCTGCCTCCTGTCTGTCACGACGGGCGGCACCTTATCTTATTGGACTCGACTTATCCAGAATTACTGGACAACTTGTTTATGGCGATCTTGTAAATGTAGATTTAATTTAGCAATCGTCACCAAAACCTTTTCTGCTTTAGGTCAGTGGTTTCTAAACCAAAGGGTGACGATGCTGTGAAATAATGTGAACAACTAGAGCAATCTTCCGAGGGAAAAGATTCTCATACTTCGACACGCTCGCTCAGTCTCTCACAGGCAAAACACTACTAGCTCAAGAGCCCCCACCCTCGTAAAACACTCAACTGCAGCGAACTGTTGTTCAGCATATATTTCAAAACACTAACTGGCTCGACAACATCAAATATCTACAAAGTATTTACAAAGAATCACCGTGCTCGTGTCTAGGGTAACGCGCTGCCTGATGACGTCATACCACG
>SMGT01010089.1:115613-127458 GCA_004794575.1 Lanistes nyassanus
GGTTCTGGTCAAACTCGGTGGAGCCGGCCAACGGCGCTGACCAATGGCGAGCTTCCAGCTAGCTACTCAGTGTCCAGAAAGGGCGGAGCGATAGCCTGGTGATGACATATCTTCCCCCTACTAGCTTACAAAGGGAGGAGCTAAAAGGCTTACCTAGGAGTGACAGGTAATAGCCTAGGGTGACATGTGACACTGTCTACTTCAACTGTGTGCCGATGATAAGACAGTCGACTGCTGGTCTGGAAGTTCTGGTCCTTCATAAAGCATCCAATGAGGCTGGACAGTCAACACCTGGACAACTTGGTCAGTCAACACCTGGACAAGGTGGTCAGTTCAAAGAACCGGCGGTGAATACATCCGCTAGTTATAAACGTTTTCAGGATAGTGACGTCAGAGATGATGCGGCTATGCAGAGGTTTCTCTTCTGTCTGCAGAAAATGTCTGAAGAGAACAGAGAAGTTTTGGTTGGACTGAGCCAGCTTCAGTTCGGACAGTACCTGGGTGAACCTTGTTACGCGGCTGCGGCTGCTCAGCTACCTGTAGCCAAGAGTTTACCTCCTGTTTTGTCTAAACACAAACAGGGAGACTTTGATGTTTTGCTCATTCACAGACAGTACGGCATTGTCGTCTGCGAGGTTAAAGGTTTCGGTAATATCCTGGGTAAAATTAATAGGTCACAGCAAGATATAGACAAGACCATCAGAAGCAAACTTACAGACGCCGTATTACAACTGGACAAGGCAGAAGCCATGTTGTCACATCTGGTGTCTGACGTCACTCCCGGTCTGCGCATCACAAAGACGATCGTGGTCCCTAACCTCACAGCTCGTCAGGTATAACAGGCCATCTCTAGTGACCTTCAGCTCATTCAGGTAAACATTCCGGCTGATTGTTATTTATTTAGATGTTTATTGTTTTAGAACATAGTTACGCATCTTATCAGTGTAAACAAAAATAACAATTGTTGTTGAACGTCGTCAGTAACAAAGTGACGTTTGAATACTGAAAGATAACGCTGTCTTTACTTTATTTAGTATTTTCTTTCAACCACTGGTAGCTCTAAGAATGTTTCGAAAATTAGACTCGAATAATGATTATAGTGCGAAGTTTGGGTATCTCCCAGCTAGAACTACAAAATCAGACTCAAATCCAAATCGTAAAATAACATAAAATGGCGTTACTGAAACAACAGTGTCATGAAACGAGTCTGTAGCTTTTTGGTGTGAATTTTTTGTCTGTCGGAGAAAAGGTACACTCTAAACCGAAATCTTCAGTATGTGTTGAATAGCAGAAAATTGGGAAATGTTATAAGCACATATCTTTTGCCTAAACTATGCACTTTCCACATTTAGCCTGCAAATGCTCCAGGGGCGATGGAACGTGTATCACAAAACTTATTTACCTACTCAAAAGAAACATGCACTGCATACACGCGTAACCATATCCATTGGCAAAGGAACCTTGATGATCCGACATTCACCTGCATAAGACACAAAGGCGTCTGCGTTGCCAATAAATGAAAATAATGTTATTCTTCCAGGGTAACAAAGATGATATTATACAGACCAAAAAAATACAAAGTTAGCAAAATATCAAATTGAATTAAAAGTTGTGACTTAGTTGAAGTCCTTGACAATTTGCTCACTCAGTCGTGGTTATACACACATAATACACAAGCTGGTGGGGGTCTGCTTGTTACAGACAGCACGGCCCACGCAGAAGATCCTTCGTGCAGAGAGTCCTTCTGGCACTCAATGTTGACAAGGGCTTTCTCTTGTTAACAAAGTTACAGTTCTCCATCGTATAAGAATTTCTTTCCAGCTGACAATGCCGCTCCGCTAACGAGGCAACTTAGCTTCAACTTCCAAACTTTTTTTCAGTTTAACGTCACTGTTCAACTAAGGGACAATTTTTTTCTAGCTGGTACTTGATCTCCTTAAATAAGTGAAAGTTCTATTTCCTTTTAACATCTGTGATATTCTAACTACTATAAACGCTCTCATCCTCACTGTCCAATGTAATGCTAACACAGTTTACTCAGGTAACTGGCCAAAGTGACTGACCAGCCATGCATCTCCACGCGATGGGGTACTTACAGATAATAGTTTTTAACAAGGAGGTGGTCTTGGACAATGGCCTTTAGTCGATATTAGCATGCATTCGGCTACAATGATTACAAGAAAATTTAGGTTGACATGAAGTCTGTTGAGTGTAGCCTTTGATAATGACGTGCCTGGCTAAAAACAATAGATCCGTTTTGACGCTAAAGTCGGACAGTGCTTTTCGCTCGTTCAGCGTGAACAAAAGCATCAAGACTAGAACTCCGATGAAAGCCGCTTTTACATCAGCCACGCCGACCTCCGCGACAGAGTATGGAGGAGGCGGAACGAGAGGTACGTCAACAACAACATCCTGCAGCACGACTGTTGGGGACTTGTGGACTGGTCGTCTTCCAGGACAAACGGAGTGTCAGCACATATCTATGTGGACCAGGTGCTCAGGCCTCACATCGTGTTGTCATGTTGTCATGAAACCACCCCTTCATCAATGTGCTTTCCTGACAAGAAAATAGCGACATTATGCGTCACTCAAGCACCGTCAAGACAGATACAGTGTTGTAGCATTTCAGTCACTAACATTCCAACAACAGTGCTAGACTCGATCTTCCACTGCACACTCTAGTTTAATGAAACTTTCTCACTTTCAATCCGCAAACATGTCTTTATTGGATTATAATATTAAGGATTTGCCTTCTTTGTACAGTCAAAGGACATGTCTGCGAACGTGACCCGAATCTTACTTTCCCGCCAATTCTGTATAAACTAAGCTGACCCTAGCATATTTTCCTGCGCTATGGATCTATCTCATGCTTTTATCACAAAGATAACTGCAAAGCGACACCTACATTGCACAACATCGAACGATTTTGGATCTGATTTTGCGCCAGATCCCACCCATCTATTCAATTCTGTCTTAAACTTTTGGTGGAAAAGGCTTTTACCCAATCCTACTTAGTAGATTTCTCACGTGATCTAGAGGCACGCTAAGACTAAAATAGATTCTATTCAGACACTCGCACCAAGCTGAGAAGAACGGACGTATTCCACGTTCTCTGTGATAGATAGTTCGACCGGCTTAAAGTACGGTTGTTTGGTAGAAGCCTCTAAGGTTAGGTACACAAATTTCCCCGGAAGCGAAAGTTTAAGGGACAGGAAAGCTTCTATCTCAGTGTGGAGCTTGTAAGATGGAAATACACACAGTTTTCTGGCGAACTGGTGAATTTGGTATTCTACTTCAAGATGGCGCAGGCTTGAATTGAGCTCGGAAAACAGTGGAAAGTTCAAGAACTTTTCCAGCTGCAACGCGCGCTTCGGCTTGGATTTCTCTGCTCATTACGTCTCCCGAAGTTGGAATAAGTCTGACAGTGGGCTTCTGTGATGCGGACTGTGCTTCCAGTCTTAGCATCGAGAATTCTTGCGCATGTGGTCGGATCATCCCGACATTCGCACCCTGCTTCTTAATTTCCCTGGACCAGGAAAAGGTTAATGTAATCACCGTATTGTACCTTGGTGTTAATACTATCGGTGTCCACGGAAGGACTCGAAAGATCTGTTCCTGTTGCATCTGTCACGGACCCGTGACTATATCAAGTACGCACCGCAAAGTAAAAATCTTTGGACTATAAATTTTTAAAATTAACGACTAAAGGGAAGTCGTGTCCAGTCTAGTTAGCCGTGCAACAAACCCTGGTTTTGTCTGGCAGATCGGAACATTAGTTGAAAGTAGGTACGTGACAATCTAGGTCAGAGAGGCGGAGCGCAGCGTGCGAAACTCTCGTGAGAATTTGAAGCCAAGTATTTTCACAAGTGCGTTGGGGTACCAAAGATTTTAATTATATGTGAAATATTTACTTTTTTAAAAAAAAGAATGATCTCCCAAATGATGATAATCAATAATTGTTCTTATCTTTAAAATATCTCTTACCAGTGACGCTTGTTTGTAAGCCCACTTCGAGCAGGTCAAAAAAGACGCTCCCAAAAACAACCTTGCGATACAGAAGCTAAGTAACCAGTACATAAACTATTGATACACCATCTTCCTAATTTTATTTCAACTAATTGACGAAACAATGGTTATTATAAATAATAGCAAAATGGCTTAAACATTTGCAGCGACGCATTTAACGGTGTAAGGGAGGTAAACTTTATATCATTGTAAAGCTCTATCATCGCCTGTTTCCCTTGCACTGTCTAAATGAGTTTCGGAAAAAGTTTGGGCTTGCCAAACGAGATTTAAGTGTAGTGGGGGCTGGCCAGGTCTGCTTCCGTTGTTCAAAATGGCTACACGCGGGAAGAGGACCTTGCGTCTCTCCGCGGCCCTTAGCGTTTTGGAAGAGCTAAATGAAAGCGATACCAGTAACGACAGTCACGAAAGTGTCAGACACAGATTTGGAAGACGGTCAGAGTCAAGAGTCTCGAGACACAGATTTGGAAGAGGAGAGTGGAAGCCAGAGACAAGATACCGAAGCGGAGGGGGGGGGTGTCTAAACAAATAACCGGCGATCATACTGAAGATGCCGAAGATATAGATCATGATGCTGCTGCAGATGATCCAGAGTTTGACAGCAACACAAAAGTTGTTGAAGGCTGGACAAGGAATTTGGAACAAGTTCCACAAATAATTCCATTCACTGGCTCACCATAACCACCTGGTCATTTCTTTACAAGTTCTCTGCAATTTTGGACACTAAAAACACCTCAATATGCGAACAGTTTGTGAACTTCAAGGGTGCAATTGTGTTTTATTTGACAATGGAACCATTCACCAACAGATTCAAAGTGGAGTACTCCTGATTACTGGATTTATTTACCTGTGGGAGGTGTACAAGCAGTGAAACCTTCTTTTGTGCCAATTTTTTATTTGGCACCAAATAGTAAGCACAATTTAATATTTTTAACTAAAAGTAGTGTTTCCAGTGTGATGTGGAAGAATAGATCTTTCTAAATATGTAAAATATATTATGATGCGTGTGCTGGTTTTCAAGTAGTATTTTTTTAAAATGTAAACCTGTGTCGCCCCCTGGGGTTACTACTTTGGGTTTAACCCTTCGGATCCAAAGAGTTAATTCGAACTAAACTCCTGGTTCTATTTCTACGAGCAGTACTACCGACGGGCGGAAATGTCAGAATAATATAGATTAACATAAAATATAGACAGAATTTAGATACAATATAGATACAATATAGATGCAATATAGATACAATATAGATATAATAAAGATACAATATGTACAAGACGACACCAGCGCCAACAAGCAGCACCCACGCCCACAAACAAGTGAAATATACGCGGTGGAAATGCAGTGTGCTAAACCGCGGTAACACCGTCAGTAATTAATAATCTTTCAAAATGAAGTCTGGTTGCAAACTTTGGCTCGATCATTTCGGCTCGATCACTTTATACTTCTGGCCCCTTTACCGGGAATTAAATTATAAACAAATGATTATATAAAGAGTAATGTTTGCTGCTGCTGTTGATGTCCACATATGTAGTTTTCAGACTTTGTGACGAGCAGCTACATCACATATACATCATGGTTATGGCGTGGAAGACCCAAGTAATAGAAAAATGCAGGCAGTGTGGTCTGGTGGCGGCTACCTTCACTTGCATTAATGAAACTCATTCTCCAGTCACTGTTCAACCATTGTGAACCATTGAGCTGTCGCAGGGCCCGAAATGGCAATATATTCCAACATCCAGAATCAAAGGTTTTGGCAGGCTGGTTTCCAAAAATAAAAATTTTAAAAATAGATCTATATCATGTGCATCACACTCAAAAATTCAAACCATTGACGTGTTTGTGTGCACTCCTCATAATATAACTCAGCACAACTCTATTTACTCCAACATAATTATTAGCAGACTGAATGAAACACTCTGAAACACCTGTTACTTCAAAATCTGTTGCTTGTATGTAATGATGCTACTGTCTTTCACTCCACCTCGTATCATGTTCCTTCATACTGTGGCAACAAATGTCTCATAAGACTCGTCACTATAATCTTTCCTCCTCCTGCTAATTAGTTAACTCCCTTTAACAATGTCCATACCTCCTCTCCTCCTCCTGCTAATTAGTTAACTCCCTTTAACAACGTCCACAAGTCATTCGGTACCAATTCTCGCTAGTAGCAATTCAGAACACTCTCTTTATTAATATAAAACGTGTCGCCACTGAAGTTTACCCTACCCAGATAAGTTAGCCACATGATGCAGCATAAGCCAATATCGCCGTTTCCAAACACACGCGCGCGCGCACACACACACAGAGAGAGACACGGCAAAACCGTTCTTTGTGCTTCGTATCTGGAGCATAACGAAAGGAACACAAGCGACTGCAGTGGGGTTTGGAAACATGATCCCACACGGCGTACTGTGAGGCCACGATTCGTCTCGAATTGTGCAATTGATTTTTATCACAGCCAACTCCATGTTTGGGGTTTGTTTTGTGTGCCACAAACTCCATGTAACGTTCGCCTGCTTCTGCACCAAGGGAGGGAGTGGTGGGGGGATTTGTTAGGGCATTACATTGTTACGATGTTACACACCAACAAGAGATGGAGGTAGTGTCAGTACTGTCACTGTGGTTTGGGTTCTATTCAACCTGTGTCATGTCTGATGACATTGTGGGAAGTGACAGTAAACGTTTTTCTACCTTTTGATAGAAACCTTGTCTGGGGTATCTTAGTCTGGGACACTGTACCCATTATAATACTGAAAGCTTATAAAGGATAACCACGGATTTAAAGAGGAGTACAGAGGGTGAGAAGAGAGGGGTGGAGGAAAGAGATGAGAAACAGCGTCAAGGAACAATAATCTTAGATCCTAGCGTCACGAAGTCGCGGGATGGTCCCATGCGTCGCTATATAAGGCAAGGTGGCAGTTAAGTCACGTGATGCACCCGGAAGGCATAGTATTCGTCCTGCGCCATGTTGTGTTCCACGGCGCGTCAACTTCAGAGCCGGAAATTTGACGGGAAGGATTTTATATTTCACACAGGTGAGAGAATGTCAATACCAGTTTCTTTTTCTTAAGATGAAGATCCAAACGTTGTTTACTCTGTAGGTAAAGCGGCTAACGAGCGTGGATGGTGCTGGTTCGAATCCAGGAGTGTAGAGGATTATTTCTTGGGATTATACATTGTGCAGACTCCGTTTGGCCTTTGTCCCTAGCACTAAGCTATTTTTCTGCACTTTCCATCTCACTGCAGGCATCAGCCTGGTGGTTATTTCAGTGCACAGCTAGGTAGGAGGACCCTTACCGCATAGTGTGAAGTCACCGCCAGGTTAAACCACTGTCCCTTTAAAATTGATGCATTTCTGCTTTTTCTATACTTCTACAACGTTTTAAATTACACCGTTTAAATAACCTTAAAAACATTTACTTTATTTTGTTAATACGTGTGCCTACACCACGTGATTTTATTAGCTTTGTGCTTGTGTAGTACTTGGTGAAAACTGCTATTAAACAATATTTTCGACTGGGGGCATATGTTTTCAGAGTTGTCATATTCGTTGTTTTGCTAACGCTGCCTACAGCGGTGTTACAGTGTCAGTGACAAATAAGTCAGGTACGGTGAAGGGGCTGACAGAAGCGGGTACTCCAGTGGAGGTGATGGAGGATGATGACACTGAGGAAGTGGAGATTTTGCTCATGGTCTGAAGAGAAAAGTCATTCTCTGTGTCAGGGGCAAAATGTTAGTTTTGACAGGCTCACATTCCGTCATCGCTTCATGTCCTTGTGTACGTCACAACTCGTGGTTGTCTTCTCTGACCACTAGCCACCTAAACATGAATCTCCCTCACACACCTGTTGCATCAAGCACTTAGGGATAGGTCAGTAGCAAACAGCCAACAGGGACAGCGACAACAGCCAACCACAGTAGCCAGGACACCAGAACAACAGCCTCCACCACCACCAGCTTGGCCGCCGAAGTCAGAGCACGCCCCCAACCCCAAACACCACCTTCCCCTCACCCCTATTTCCCAGTTCTGTCGAGTACGTCCATTCATACCTCGCTAGCGGGGTAAAGGGAAGACGATGTTTCGGTCGCATATTCAGAATGTTGCCAGTGCTAATAGAATCGTGATGCAACAGCATGAAGACAGATGGCCGCAAACGCAAACGGTCAGATTTTGTTTTATTTTTAATTCGAGACCCACTATGAAAATGGTCTAGGGCTATACACTTCATATATTGTATGATTGTTATTTTTTATATAAAAAACGGTTTAATTTCTACGTCTTGGGGAAATTCCTATTTGAAATCCGTCCATTTCCATTACTAGACCCATATACGGACAAGTAGCCTATAGTCTCCGGGAAAATATTTACTGCCATCTTATAGGATTGTTAATTTTTAAAAAAATAGCAGTTAAACGTCTACGTCTTCGGGAAAATCCTATGGTGATACTGTTTAAAAAACATTCCACTTCTAGACCCATATACGGACAAGTATAATGTCTCCGGAAAAAATATTTACTTCTTGTTCATTTCCACGCCTACGTTCAGAAGGAGATAAACTGGAACTGAGATCTTAGATCTTTGAAATAATAGAAAGGAATCAGTTTATATTTATTCCTTCTTTCTTTCTTCTTTTTCTCTTCGTTTATTTTATTCCAGGTTTTTCGTATTTAAGAGGGTTGTAAAAATGTTCTAACCCCACAGTCTGTACAAACTACAATTTTATACAAGAGAGGGGAAGAGAAAGAGGGGGAGAGAGGTGGAATGGAGAGAGAGAGAGATTGAAGCGGGCAGTATTAAGAAATAAGGTGAAATAGAGCATATGGATTATTATTATTATTACTATTATTATTTACATTTATATAGCGCATCATCGCGTTCAGAAAACACGCTCCGTGCGCTTGACCCATAAACGGTACAGAAAATACAAACTATAGAAACACAAACTACACCAAAAATACAACACTAGCAGAAGACTAAGTTACTGAGAAATGAACGAAATATCTATGTACAGGCAACACAGGGGAAAAAAAGGACTGAAAGTACTACCCACCTACCTAAATCTTGCATTCACACACACATCCATTATCCCAAAAAAGTTTTCACAGCAGCATTAGTTCCCGAATAATTTGATGAGATTATGTTTCTGGAAGAGGTACGTTTTTAGGGCGCGTTTAAATGAGTCCAGTGACTGTGGATGAGGGACGTGTTGAGGCAGTGAATTCCACTGTGTTGATGCTGAATAGCTGAACGCACGTTCCCGTATGATTTGGTATGATATGGATAGGCGAATGAGCACAGTTCATGCAGTTTATACGTCCATAGTTGTTCTCTGTCTCTCAGCTAATAAATAATCAAGAGATGATGTGTGAGAGCGACAGAGTGTATTGTTTATTGTAGATTATCTATTTCAGCAATAAAGAAAATGAATTTGTTGGATCATGTTTGTGAATGGAAACATTACGAGCTCTTAATATCTTAATTGTTAGCAATACACGATTGCTGTATCTTATATTTAGAATCTAGTTGCTTATGCCCCCCTCCCCAACTTTGTCTTGGGGTTAAGAAACTATCGGCAAAAACAATGATGTCAGTGTCAGTGTCAGTATGTCTTTGTTAATAGAAAACTGCCGAAAGCAGTACAAAAGCATTATTGATTCTAAAGAAAGTTCTAGTTAGCTATAAAATACAGTAAGGGAGACGACGTTGTCTCTACATCACTGGCAATCTGTTATATCATCATGTTTAGTCTGTAGACACAGTCTTAGTACAGCGGACACTGACGGTGTGTGTAGCTCTCACTCCAGGCACTGAGCAGCGTTCATCGGGAAACGGACTAGTTCAAAACAGCAGATGCTGTTTCTGACAGAAATTGTCGCGTTGTGGTCAGAGTAACGTTCACTGTCACCCATGTCTGGGCAAGCTCCGCCTGCTTTACAACAGGTGAGACAAGGACACTGTCAGCTTGGCCCAGCGTGAAACGTACACCTGCTGTCGTAACAGATGTTTGTTGTCATCACATCACACTTGCCCAAGGTCTGCAATGAGTCATATACAGATTGTTGTGTAACTAGTGTAACATTGGGTATCAACGGCTGGTTAAGCACTCAGTTACAAGAACATCGTTTATATTGATTTTTGAAGTAACAGTATAACAGAAACAAAACTGACAAAAAGTGGGTATAACTAATAGTAAATACAGGTCGGTAATCCTAATAGTATAATCTAATAGCAAATGCACGCTAATGTTTTAGTCAAGTCATAGTTAAGGAAAAACAAACAATATCAATAATGAGTAGATGTAATGGTATCAGTCAAACAGAACCTGGGTTATCAAGTTGGGTTTCTTTGCAATTAAATTTCGAGTATTTGTCAGAAAAACAATTCGATTTCCGCCAGCAAGATTCGATCATAAGGAGCAATAAATCAATTTAATCACATGGCAGATCGAGCACAAAGAAATCCTGGAATGTTCGGTCATACACGGTAGTTATGCAAGTCCTGTTTTTCTCTTACAATTTAACAGTCGGGTTTATTAATCCACACAAACTCTACAGTTCAATGATTAACAATACAGGCATAAGATCAACAATATTCCAGAAATAAAACTGACAGTATTCTTAGAGGGGGATGAATCAACGCTTGATAAGTAGTTATTTAGATCTAGGCGAATCAATGCGAGTTGTGTTAAATTTCAAACCACACAGTAGCTCTTTGTTTGACAAAATGTAGATCATTCATCACACAAGTCCCGAGACAGAGAGTTCTTCTTACCGTTAATTCCGTTAAAGTAACCAGACAAAAGTAGGTACAATACCTTGATTATCCCCTGATCCAGGAAGTGTTGTTGGACGCACGTCCTTCGACTAACAGTTGCTGCCCAGAGTTGGCGGGAAAACAAGATGCAAGTCACATACGCTTGTATTTGCGTTGACTGACCACGGAATACAAATTCTAAATGCTTGTATTGAATAGAGGAATGTTTGGATGTTGGATGCACGTGAAAGAATCCAGTTAAACGTTTTGAGAGCATTAACTCAGTTCTACCGCAGCGCTCCTAGCTCAAGCAGACGCAGCTTTTTAGCCTTTTTTTTAAAAAAAATATCATAAAAAATCACCCAAAGCACTAGAAAAGTTATTTAAACTTGGTTGCAAACATTAATAAACAAAGAAAACTGATGTCTTCCTGTGTTTCGTGGACCTTGTTCCATAATTTATAAATCCTTTGATGGAAACACAACTGAAGTTGAAGAAATCAAAAAGTCCTCAGGATTCCTTATACACAGTCTGTTCGACACTGTTTACAGCACGTGCTCGCTCGTTTTTCTCTTCGTAATCACTCTTTTCGGCCTTTCAGGCACAAATACACTTGTCTTTATCCACTTTATCACAGTAAATTTCCAAAACAATGTCATTTTCCTCATCAGTGTGTCATTTGAAGAGTAAATCTAGCATTTCTCATGTTACAGAACCACGGACTTCTTACATATGGACCGAGCATGCGAAGACGCGAGCGCAGCGTCGCGCTGACTCACTCGCGCGGCGGCGTCCGCCATTTTACCATGCCTCGCGAGCTGGGGCGTACAAGGCTTACTGTAGGGTGATAGACGGCCCGGAGTCAGGTTTATCACTTAATTACTGCAAGCCGGCCAGTTACATTTAAATTTTATAAACTCTTTTCCTGCAAAAACAAAAGTGTATTGACCAAGGTAGTGAATTTTGTTAAAATACTTCTTAGTAGAGTGCATTAATGAATAGATGAATAGGTGCCTATGTTTTTGCGTGTGGGTACGCCTGCGTGAGTGATTGAGCGTGTTATTTGTATG
>SMGT01010089.1:128547-138638 GCA_004794575.1 Lanistes nyassanus
TATTTATATATATTTATAATGCTCCTCTAATTAATACTAGTTTCAGATAAAAATCTTACTCACCACAGATTCGTAAACGAAGCTTGGACCCCCCAAAATAAACAATTCACAGTGTAGGCGACTATGACGCTTTGTAGGAATGAGTAGGGATGAGGCATGGTAAGATGGCGTCGCCGCGGGGTCACTCTGCAGGTCTCAGCGCTCCCTCTATTAGATAGGAACTCTGTGGACAGAACACATGTGGATACACACGACACAGCCATTTTTCACTTGCTTGGAATTGTGGTCCAATACCGGTCTAAGCTTAGTAAAAGGGAAGCAACTCGTGAAGAAATGATTCAGCTTTCGAATGTAAGAGTTCTCTACCTTGGGTGATTAGCGATTCCCCGTAAATAAATCGTCAAAGTGCTTGGATTATGACCCACAAGCGCCCTAAGCGTAACCTATGCTGCATAGAATTTTATTCTCACGCGTCGCGAATGTTAAAGGTCTGATCTAGTCAGGTTGTTGCAGTTCACTGCAGGCGCGATGTAACTATATCGCTGATCTCTTGTCAGTTGAACCCTAGATGTGTCCAACAACTAACCTTTGTGTGTGAGAGCGACAGAGTGTATTGTGTATTGTATATTATCTGTTTCTGCAATAAAGAAAATGATTTTGTTGTATCATGTTTGTCAATGGAAACGTAAGGACCTCTTAATATCTTAATTGTTAGCAATACTCGATTGCTGTATTTTATATTTACAATCTAGTTCATTTTATTCCCCGGCCCCTCCCAACTTGGTCTTGGGGTTAAGAAACTATCAACAAAAACAGTGATGACAGTGTCAGTGTCAGTGTCAGTGTCAGTGTCCGAATGTCTTAGTTAATAGAAAAATATAAAAAGCAGTACGAAAAGCATTATTGATTCTAAAAAAAACAGGAAGTTCTGGTTTGCTATGAAATACAGTAAGGGAGGTGACGTTGTCTCTAAATCACTGACAATCCATTTTATCATGTTTAGTCTGCAGACACAAGGCCCACTCACAGTCTTAGTACAGCGGACACTGACGGTGTGTGTAGCCCTCACTCCAGGCAGTGAGCAGCGTTCATCGGAAGACTGACCACTTCA
Source organism: Lanistes nyassanus (assembly GCA_004794575.1). Lineage (NCBI taxonomy): Eukaryota > Metazoa > Mollusca > Gastropoda > Architaenioglossa > Ampullariidae > Lanistes > Lanistes nyassanus. The sequence continues at coordinate 129,659 of SMGT01010089.1, forward strand.
ACGTTCAGGCAGCAGATGCTGTTTCTGACAGACATTGTCTTCTTGAGGTCAGAGTAACGTTGACTGTCAGCCATGGGTCAAAGCACATCTGCTTCACAACAGGTGAGACAATAGGACACTGTGACCTAGGCCCAGAGTTAAATGTACACCTTCTGTCGTAACAGGTGCTGTTTTGTCATCACATCACACTTACCCAAAGTCTGCAATGAGTCATAAGATTGTTGTGTAAACGGTGCAACCTTGGGTATCAACGTCTGGTTAAACACTCAGTTACATGTGATGGACGCAGCCACCACGGAGACGGTTTTGGCCACCACGCTCACAGCCACAGCAGACGCCGGGGGCGGTAGCCAGGTCAAGTACCGCCAGCGACACGTGACTGTGACGCGCTGTGTTATCTTAAAGCGTGCTGTGCAAGGCTCACATTTTTTTAAACGTTTCTTTATCCTTCTCGGATAGTTACAGATACTAACAACTGAAATCCTCTGATTCCACTCTATATACTGATTTTCTTTAGATAGTAAACTCATCAAACATCTTAATAAATTAGGTTAGTTTGTAGGCATATTTCTTATCTTTATCTATGTAACACAGCTAGTTAAACTGCCTTTTAACGTGTAATTATCTTTTTTTTAGCTCGCTGTAATTAGCTTTCCTTAACACTAACAGGAGGAGCAGAGCGCACTCTATTCATCACATATTTTAATGTTCCTGAATATATATTCTTTGCTTTTTTATCCAAACTTCTGTGCGCGTAACAAACACGAAATGTGGTACCCCCCGCACTTTCACCCGCTAGCTGCGGCTTTTGCTGGCAATGCCCGGACAAAGGGCAGTGAGTCCAGATTCTCTTTCATTTAGCGCTGTGCCGGTTGATGTTGCCGCCCAGGCATAGACTGCGATACAACAACAAAGCAACAGCTTTCTCTCTCCCTAACCGCGACTCACGGGCAGAAATTCCTCCACCTTTCCTCGCTGCTACTTACCTAACTTTCTCTCAACTCCTAACCTCTCGCCCTCTCTATCCCCTTTCCGCCTCATTTGACAGGTTGATCTCATGTTTTACTCGTGTCACATGACCCACATCCTTGTCAGTTACAGAAAAATTCTCTGCCCTTCTTTCAATTATGCTTCTTTGATTAGCTTGTTGCTGGGGAGTTAAGTGGGACGAGATCGTAACAGCATCTACATACCCTCACTCAGTCTTTGATCCGGCCTCGTTCTGGTCTTGCACGTCTTCATGGCGAACTCTGGTGACAGGTTGCAACTCTGTCACGAGTTGGGGTCTGGTGGGTCTAAGATGGGAAGATACCTACAAAAAAGAAGCTAAAGGAACAAGAAAGGAAATAGAAAAAGTACCGAGTAACAGTCTAATATTATTAAAATCTACTAGAACAAACCAGGCAAGAATAACAAAGACAGGGGGAACTAAGCAAATATAAACCAAACAAAGTACTGGCAGCGCTAGACACAACCGTATGCTGACGTATGCAATCAAGGGAGCCTACCGTACCCAAACACATAGCAAAGAGAGAGTCGAAAGTAAGGAGCATGGCAGATCTTCAAAAAAGATCTGCCATCCCTTTCTTTTGAACGACCCTAGTCTTCACACGGCTAGCGCTCTGTCCTCATTTGTTCCTTATTAATTATATTGTGCACCTTGAGGACTTCATGTAATTGTCCTATGTTTATGTTTGTCTTGGATCCCAGTGGTCACCACACGCTTAGGGAGCGGGCTGACGACATTAATTAGGGATTCGCTATATGCACACGTGGTACACCAGGGGCTAGCCGTGTGAAGACTAGGGTTCCTTACTTTCGACCCTCTCTTTGTTACGTGTTTGGGTACGGTAGGCTCCCTTGATTGCATACGTCAGCATACGGTTGTGTCTAGCGCTGCCAGTACTTTCTTTGGGTTGTCATTTGACGATTTATAGCGCTCTGTCCTCATTTGTTCCTTATTAAGCAAATATAAACTAAACCTAAATTTGAAATAAGCCCTTAACCCACCCAAAGACCTTCGGCAGCACATACTCGAGCTTACAGTCCAGGTAGTAAATAGCCATCCTGAAGCAAGACACATCTAAAAATAATTTTAAAAAAATTAAAAATCAAAGCGTCATTTAAAAAGGGAGGGAAATTTAACCCTTGCCAACAAGTAGAATATAAGGAAGTTGCAACGTCTAGCACTTAGGGATAGGTCAGTAGGAAACAGCCAGCAGAGACAGCGACAACAGCAAACCACAGAAACAAGGACACCAGCACAACAGCCTCCACCACCACCAGGTTGGCCGCCGAAGTCAGAGCACGCCCCAGCCCCCAATCACCGCCTTCCCCTCACCCATATAGTGCGAAATCACCGACAGGTGGAAGCACTTTCCCCTAAGCAAACCGCAACCAGCTGACCAAAGACCCTATGTGCTGCGCCCATGAGAGTGTTCGCCTCTGTATGTCTGCGTGTTTGTCTGTGTGCGTGGCTCCAATCTCTTACTCTACCATTACCTGGCATTCCCTATAGTGTCAGGCGTCTGGTTGGTAAGCAACCAGATTGAGTTTTGAGTCTGTATGAATCCGACACACGTTGCTTGCTCACGTCTGACAAGATGGCGACTGCTTCCAACTGTCTTTACGTCAGAATAGAGTTGAAATCACGAACCACAGAGTCTCTGTGTTTAAAACGACAAAGGAAGTCTGCTTTCAGGTCTGACAGACAGGTTTCAGTTGTCAGTGTAGTTGAATGTAATTGTTTCTCTGTACAGTGACATTCTGTGAAAGTAACATTGAATAAAACTACTTTTGTGGTCGGGAGACTGTCAGAGGAAGGGAGTGGGGATATGACAAAGAATTTTGAATATCTTCTTCGGAAATTAATTGTACACCATAAGAATAAGCATGAAATCAACATTGAAACACCTAGGTTATTTTGAAATCCTATCTATTAGAGGAGATATAAAATGTCTATAAATAAATAACGAATACGGCCTAACACATAACGGACGCAGGGCTCTAGCTCGTGCCGCCTCGGCTTTTTAGGCTTTTTTTTAAATTCATTTAAAATTCCCCCCAAACAACAGAAAAGTTATTTAAACTTGGTTGCAAACATCAATAAACAAAGAAAACTGATGTCTTACTGTGTTTCGTGGATCTTGTTCCGTAATTTATAAATCCTTTGATGGAAACACAGCTGAAGTTGAAATAATCCAAAAGTCCTCACGATTCCTTATAGACAGTCTGTTGGACACTGTTTACACCACGTGCTCGCTCGTTTTTCTCTTCGTAATCACTCTCTTGTCTTTAACCACTTTATCATAGCAAATTTGCAAAACAATGTCATTTTCCTCATCAGTGTGTCATTTGAAGAGTAATTCTAGCATTTCTCAAGTGACAGGCCAAGTGTGGATACGCACTTCATAGCCATTTTTCACTCACTTGCAAAACTTGGTCGGAGAGCATGAACAAGCGCAGAATAACTGTAGCCAATCAAAATACAGTATCACGTAAAATATGCTAATCTCGTAGGGTCACCACTGAAAACCTTGCAGTTTCCTGGAAGATCTTTACTGCCTATAGCCCACCCCACCCCTCCCCCAACCCCCACCTATCCCCTACTCCTAGCCCTCACCCTAACCCCACCCCTTCCCCTTCCCTAAATCCCCCTCCTCCCGGAACATCCCCCTCTCCCTCCCTTCCCCCCACCCCTGGAAAGACCTTCGAAATATACCTCGCCAGTTTATTGGCTCCGCTTGTTACACATCCTAAATAGAGCTCGTCATTTGATTGGTTCCAGTAGTTCTGCGCTTTTACATGGTGCGGAAACCGGTTTAAACGCACTGAAAGGGAAGTAACTCATAAAAAATTCAGATTTCGAATTTAAGAGTTCTTTGTCTTAGACCATTAGCCTTTTCCCGCAAGGAAATCGTGAAACATCTCGTCAAGCCGGCCTGACAAGCCGTGTCATTGTAAAAAGCAACACTGCGATTAGTCCGCTTGCATAATATTAGAGAGGAGAAATGAGGTCTCAAAATTATAGGTTTTCACATACCACTTGAAATATTACCGATGAGTATTATATAAAAAGAAACAAATGTGACTGTTACAGGTTCTGTGGTCCGGCAACAACAGTGACTGTGCCATGTACATCTCCCCCACGCCTGAGTGTCAAGACCCTGGGTCAGGCCGTGTGGATGACGGGAGAGTTCTATGCTGCTCAAATAACTCTGTTCCCAGAGCAACTTGACCTGCTTAGCATGGGGCATCCCAGAGTCTTCGTAGCCGGCCCGCCCGGCACAGGTAAAACTGTGATGTTGCTGCTGAAGGCAACAGAATGGTTGAGATGTGGCCACGACGTCCACATTGTGAGTTCTTGGTTGAGGAGTCGTGCAGCGTGCAGCATGTTGTACCACCTGTTGCAGCAGACTGTCAAGACGCAGCTGACGTCAATTGTATCACCCGGACAGCCTCACCTCCTGCAGTATGATCTCCATGAGGAAAACGTGAAGAAGGCCGTCAACGACTTGTCACTGGCCGCGAGGAGAGGGTCGCTGTACATCATCGCTGATGAAGTTTCTCAGTAAGTGTGTGACATGTGACGTGTGGTGACGTCATTTACTAATAGCGTCACACGTTGATACACTTTAGACGAACACAAACACGAGTGTCATTGACAGAACACAGTGTATCTTCCTCTTCTGTGTAACACTGTAGAGTTTCTGTGACAAGCTGCTGACACGTATCTCTCTGTCCTCTGTAACACTCATGTCTTTGGGCGGCAAGTTGTTACCATGGAGACGCACCCGCCGGCTGACATGTGGAATATGTAACTAGGCCCTCCGCTCTCCGCCGGCCGTCGTCAGGGAAGTCCACGAGGACAAGGCAATCACTAAATCGCGTGTCCTGCCGTACAGTGAGCGTGGTGTGGCCGACCACACAGACGGCCCGCCAGTCAGACGACTGTATCACCGAGGTCAGGGTCACCCAGGTGACAAGCCAGGTGACTGCATCACTTGCGGTCGTGAGGTGGCCAGCTTCCTACAAAGTCTCGGTGTTCTGGGTACAGGTGTGTATATATTGTGTAGTGTGACGTGTAGTGAGGATGCGAGTGATTGTTCTACATATGTCAGTAAATGTATATTGCAGCATCATTCATTTTGTAGTGAGACATTCTATGTTGTAACTAAAAATAAATAGAATACTGTATTATCGCTGCCCGCTTTTTATTAAGCTGTGCGCGTGGCAAGCAAGGGGGTGGGGGCTTGAGCCGATTGGAAATTGACGAAATTAGGCAGCAATCGCACTGTCAGATTCCCCCTTCTAGACACATATTTATGTTGTTGTGACTCTAGTTAACGAGCAGGCTAGTGAAACACACAAGCGCCATTCCCTAGACACGACAGAGAAAAATTACCACAACACATGTAGTAAGCATGTAGTCGGTCACGTGACCAACTGTCAGATGAAGGAAACGGTGTGGTTGTGTGTATGTCCGCACATGTTACGTCATAGCGAAATGACGTACATGTGTTTGTTTGTGTGCACATTTGCTTCATAACGGTATGACGTCATTGTACCTGTGCACGTTGTGTCTGTGACACGTGATTGAACAAAAGAATTCACTTTGAATGTTAACAGTGAACACCACAACATCTACAACCGTCACCGCCATCTACAGCAGCACAACACCACCCCGCCTACAATGGAGAGACGTGTTGGTGTTGTGGTGGTGGTATGATGTCAAAGACAAGCTGGGTCTGGTGAGGGGCCTGAGAGAAGCGGGTATCCCAACGCTGTTAATGACGGATGATGACATTAAGGACGTGGCCACGGCCCGTAGTGACGTGGTGTGGGTGGCGCGTGGAGATCACGTTCGTGGTCTGGAGAGAAAAATCGTCGTCTGTGTGGAGGGTGTTGATGTGTTCAAAGACCGACTTCACTGTATGTCCCAGTGTACGTCACAACTTGTGATTGTCTCCCCTGACCACTAGCCAACTTAACATGAATCTCACTCACACACCTGTCACCTGTTGTAGTCTTGTGTCTGTCTCTCTTACACCAACACCCCCCTTCGTTATTTCCACTGCATCTTGCTAGAGCTAGTGAGTACTACTACTGTACTAGTCTCAAAATGGTGGCTGTAGTTCTCAGAACTTGTTGTGTCGTCGTCGCCACATCTTTACGTCATAACGTCATGACGTCACAAACATGACGTATACACTGTGCACATGGCCAATAGAAAACTGTGTTGCAGACTGTCCCGATCAAAGATGATGAAGACGAAGATGGTTCATAAATGCGAGGACAGGTTCTTTACAGCACTCTCAAGCCAAATCCTCGTTTTTGTGTTCAAGGGAGATAATTTACAAATGTAGCCGTGTTTGAAGTTTCGTGTACGTATCACTTAAGGAGAATAAAACACATACCTCCAATTTGCGCCACAACTTACAGCTTAGATACAATGTCCTCGCTTACATGTATCTATCTTTGATAGGAATCAACGAACTTTGAATCTGTAGGAGCGTGTTTGGAACAGTCTATTTTACGAAAAGTATAAATCATTTTTATCTATGTAAGATTCAAATTATATTGTTAAAAATACCGGGTTTTATAAGACTGCCTTCGATAATTGCGAAGATTAAGCATAGTCATTCGCGAATTTTGTTTGCAGTGACAGGATCGTTGGTAGTCGTCCTGTTTGTTTACAATGACTGGTGAAAATTTGGTCGTGGATCTTTGTTTCAGTTAATCAGGGTGAGAACAACTGAGTTTGATCATTGTGGTTTTTAACTAATAATTACAGAAAACACATTAATTAAAGGGTCCTTTTAGTTTTGCTTTAGTTTTTGGATGGAGTTTTACTCTATCATCTTTGAAATGAAAATGTCACCATTGTCTAGGATGAAGTCAGGTAAACAAATTTTTACTGCAGTCTTGGGCTATTGGTGATAGCAAAGATCTCAGAGACAGTAAGCTATGTGCAAGTCAGTGGAAAAACAGAGAGGCACAAAAGCATTGTGAAAGAATTAACAATTTCAACATTAGAAAAAACTATTTAGTCACACGATTCCTCCGATAGTGCACTATACACATGCAACACTGGGCAACAATAGATGATTTGGTATTCCGCACACCCGAAAGTGCCGAGATGATATGTAGTAAAGCAAATACTCTTCTTTGGCCCTAACAGCTATAGGAGGCAGGAACAGGTAAAATATTCATACATCTAAGCAACCTTAACGCCATAAGCTGACATAATCCAGTATAAAAAGAAACAAGTATTCATTCATCATGTTTCATGAAACTGCATGTATGCACTGAGTTCACAGAAATTATTGTTACGTGCCAACAAATCACTGTTGCTTATTTACATTTTCATTATATAGATCTCCAATTGTAAGCAACAGAGCAAACTTAAAGTGAAATGATTTAAGCATTTCTGTGTCTTGTACTATTGTGAATTTGGTGAAAACCCAATGACTTGTTGGTTGTGAAACATTCGCTCAAAACCAATAATAGAGAGACATTTAACATATATTGCTTTGTTAGCACACCTAACGCCTGCTTCGAGGGGCACATGGCGGATACTAGACATTAGATAAACTCTCCAGGGGCAAGACATTTCAACATTGCCCAACACACATTGGACAACATGAGTTGTCTGGAAAATGAATAGACCTCAAGAATGTGGAGTCCTTTTTCATTTTCGGCACCATTATCCCCACATGACTAAACTTAAAGGTTCTGGGACACATAGTGGTAACAGCCGAAACACAGCAATCCTTCTAAAACAGTAAATACAGGTATTTATCACAGCCACAATTAAATGTCTCCTCGTGATGTCACCCGCCGCCCGCGAGATTTCCCTCCATCCATGTAGCAGACGAAAAAAGTGTTACATTTATAGATTATTGGTGCGTGTTTTCTTGATGTAATGGGTTCGCAAAATTCACAGTTTGGTTCAACCAAATATTAGTGTTGACGATGAAATTTGTAAGTATGCAGTGCACTTTAATAGTTATTTACGTGAACACCTGGAAGCGAAATTCACAGTTTGTTTCCACTAGGGGACACTAGGGGACAGTACTTAACAAGCATCACAATGTTTTGTGCCGTTCCTGAGTCACGTGCCCAACTGCAGTGGTGGGACACTGAGTGCAGCCTTGCTGAACTAGCCAAGGGCAGATAGTTACAAATATTCAAAACTGCCAACGCGAGTGAGATTTCAGAAAAAGTATCTTGGTTTTAAAAACAGTTTAAAGAGCTATGGTGTAAGAATAAGCATGAACACAAAATCGTGCTCTGAATGGGCTGTTTGAAGTGTGTAAGGACTCTAAACGGTTGTTGCAAAAGATGGGATCACTGAAGACAGAAAAACTGAAACTGATTTACCCATGAACGTGGCTAAATCTTTTCAAGAATTTATTAAAACTCCTCAACCACAGCTGACGAAACATTGTTCGAGAAGCTGAGCATGTTGTAAATAACTATCTCAATACCTTTGCCCTGATTGTCTTAACTCTAAACTAGACGAATATCACAACAAGAAATACATAACGCAGTAAGAAATACGAAAAAAGATAAAGAACCCAAACTGATGGCTTAGGATCTGACTTTTTCTACCAGTTAAGTAAATAGTTTGGGACTTTCTGCAACGCCTGTTCATCAGAGTTTTCAGAGTGGTGACGGCCCAGAGAGTTGGACAGAAGTGCTGACAGAAGAAGGGCAACGTCAGTAAAGTAGAGAAGTACAGGGGCATATCGCTGTTGAATGTTATTAGCATGTTGTGTAGATAAGTACAGGGGCATATCGCTGTTGAATGTTATTAGCATGTTGTGTAGATAAGTACAGGGGCATATCGCTGTTGAATGTTATTAGCATGTTGTGTAGATAAGTACAGGGGCATATCGCTGTTGAATGTTATTAGCATGTTGTGTAGATAAGTACAGGGGCATATCGCTGTTGAATGTTATTAGCATGTTGTGTAGAT
>SMGT01010090.1:1380-18984 GCA_004794575.1 Lanistes nyassanus
GATTCGCTCTCTGTATACATAGATAGGATTCGCTCTCTGTATACCTAGATAGGATTCGCTCTCTGTATACATAGATAGGATTCGCTCTCTGTATACATAGATAGGATTCGCTCTCTGTATACATAGATAGGATTCGCTCTCTGTATACATAGACTGATTCGCTCTCTGTATACATAGATAGGATTCGCTCTCTGTATACATAGATAGGATTCGCTCTCTGTATACATAGACTGATTCGCTCTCTGTATACATAGATAGGATTCGCTCTCTGTATACATAGATAGGATTCGCTATCTGTATACATAGACTGATTCGCTCTCTGTATACATAGACTGATTCGCTCTCTGTGTACATAGGATTCGCCCTCTGTATACATAGATAGGACTCGCTCTCTGTATACATAGATAGGATTCGCTCTCTGTATACATAGATAGGATTCGCTCTCTGTATACATAGATAGGATTCGCTCTCTGTATACATAGACTGATTCGCTCTCTGTATACATAGGATTCGCCCTCTGTATACATAGATAGGATTCGCTCTCTGTATACATAGATAGGATTCGCTCTCTGTATACATAGACTGATTCGCTCTCTGTATACATAGATAGGTTTCGCTCTTTGTATACATAGATAGGATTCGCTCTCTGTATACATAGACTGATTCGCTCTCTGTATACATAGACAAGATTCGCTCTCTGTATACATAGGTAGGATTCGCTCTCTGTATACATCGATAGGATTCGCTCTTTGTATACATAGACTGATTCGCTCTCTGTATACATAGGTTGGATTCGCTCTCTGTATACATAGATAGGATTCGCTCTCTGTATACATAGATAGGATTCGCTCTCTGTATACATATACAGAATTCGCTGTCTGTATACATAGACTGATTTGCTCTCTGTATACATAGATAGGATTCGCTCCTTGTATACATAGACAAGATTCGGTCTCTGGGTATACATAGATAGGATTCGCTCTCTGTATACATATACAGAATTCGCTCTCTTTTCCCAGCTTATTTTTAAACTTGAGATCCCTTCTCCACTTCTGCCAAAGCTCTTTCTCTCTCTCTCTCTCCTGTCCTTTCTCTGCCTGTGTGCTGTACACGTGTGTGAGAGAGAGAGACAATGAGAGGAAGGGAAAGACACATTTTATTCCTTTGACAGTTGTACAAAGTCGAGCATGAACTACTGTCGCCCAGTCCAACAATTTTAGGGAATAGCAGATGTGTCCCCAAAGCTGTCGGTGTGGTCATGAGAACTGACTCATCCTACACGCCCAGTCGCTGCTGCTTCATCTTCTTATTCCTCTGCTTTTCTGTTCTGGAGGAGATGACGACATTATCCACCTACTTAAGTTCAGAAATGAAAGTGGCCAGCACGCCAGACCTGTCATGCAAACAAGCCTGGTTGCTGAATGCCAAAAAGTGTGCTTGTGATGGAACGCCTCTGAATCTGCATGATGTCTGCAAAAAATGGATTCCAATCTACATAATGCACGAGGATGAGGCGCGGCGTCTCCTGGGACTCACAGCGGCCGCTCCCAGGCCATCTGTCGCCACTTGCAGCCGCCTGGCAAGGTTTTTGCGTGTCACGGGACACACTGGTGTGTCACAAGACGAAACGATGTATCACAAGCTGGAGCCTGTCACGAGACGGATGTGCCATGAGAGCACTGTCACGAGAAAGCACAGTGTGTCGCGATACAGAATTGGAGTATCAAAACAGTGTGTCACGAGACAGAATAATGTGTCAGTAGACAGAATAGTATATCAGGAGGCACCACACACACACAAGGAGGAAGATGGGAAGGTCATGTGAGTCAAATTATAAGAGAATTGTTGGCCAACGTCTATAGAAATTTGGGCTGCTTATGTACCATAGACATGGAGATGTGGAATTTACATATAAAACGAGACAAGACCGAGGTCGTTCTTTTATCTTCTTAAGGTGCACTCACACGTTAGATTTACACGTACTCTTGCAAAAGACACTATGGGCAGTGGTAGAGGGAGGGCGGCTCAGACAGGTAATACAACTGGTGTCACATTTTTCTTTGGGAAGTAACACCTATGTCAGTGTTATTGGATGAAGTCCAAAATTATATGCAATGTTTTTTTGTTTTGTTTTGGTTTTTTTTTTTGGGGGGGGGGACTGCTTAGAAGAGAAAAAGCACAGATCAAGCTTCAGCAACGGCTAATTGCGGCCTGCGACTCGGTGCACACCCACCCACCCCAGACCTCACACACCCCTACTTCCCTCTCTCACCACTCCTCTGTCTGACGTCTTCTACCCCCTACCCCCTTGTGGCGCTCTCTCAGGTGATTACCTGGTCGAACAGCAGACTTCTTCAACACAGTCAGAAGTTCAGGCGCGTGAAGGTCAGGCACCAAGCATCCCACAGGCCACTAGACTTAATTGGCGAGAGCTGGCCAGACTCACTGAAGGCGTAACAAACTCGTCTGCTGGCCCACCCACACCAGCGGCCGTCGTCCTCTCAAATCACCTAATTGATCCTGGCCAGCTACCCCTTCGCCCTCCGCCACCCACTCTCAATTATCCTCTTCCCCACTCACCCGCTTCCTCCTTTCAACTACCGACCCCTCCTCTCAATCTCCACTGCATCACCTCGACTAGTCCGCCATTTCTGGCGGCGATTAGCACAGTTCACGCTGAGGTGCCGAGTGTCAAATCGACTGCGAGCGGTTTTCTTCTTTCTTTCTTTTTGACTGACCTACTTTATGTAGGTACTATTTATTTATGTATTTATTTACCACATCATGCGATGTTAGCAATCATTAGTGTGGCGACGCAGAGCGTTATGACGTAAGCACAAGAGACGACAGACGACATTCCGGAGTAACAGAACAAAGGGAGAGAAGGTTGAGGTCGAGAAGCCCAGCGACAGCGCCACCTGTCTGCTTATGTGGGCGTCAGTCTGAAACTCACACTCATTCTTGATCCAGTGGGAAGTCTATGGTATGCCAACAGACGTGGCCCAATGTCTAAACAGTATTTTGCCCCTTTCCCTCTTAACGTCTCTGACATCGACGTAAGATATATTCTCAAATCAAAAGTGGTCTCCACGACAAAAAAGATCACGCTCATGGCTATAAAGTATATCTAGTGCCATGCCCAACTGAAAGTGCTGTGGAAATTGTCTCGTGGGCTTGGTCTTGTCAGTCTCATGCAACCTGACCCCACCTCCAGCCTTTGCGTCTTGTCATCTCGACTGTCTTCCGTCACATGGTCCGTCACCAAGGGAGAGACAACACATATCTGATACGTTCACAGAGTTACAAACGTCAGCGTTCAAACTCTGGCCAGACGCGTCTTTGTAACTCGACATGTGCCAATTAAGCTGAAGCGTGCAATTAGAGCTCGCGCCGTGCACCTGAGGACATGCATCATCGCTAGTTTTTTGTTCTTGTTGTTGTTGTTGTTGTTGTTGTTGTTAATGTTTTAAACACTAGTTTCGTTTGCCAGCGGTAGGGCAACAGCGTTTGTTATATGTTTGGAAGGGGGACGGTTTTTTGTGTGACTCTATCGTTAAAGCGAGACATGTTGTTGTTGTTGTTGATGATGATGATGATGATTTGAAAGGGAAAGTGCTTCCACCTCGCGGTGATTTCTTACTGGGGGGGGGAGGCAGTGGGCTTGGGGAAGGAAGGGGGAGGGACATCCAGAGACACCCAGAGTCTGTCAAAGCTTGAACATACACGTTTGTTGTGTGACATGAGACGACTCACGAGTTCTTTGTGAACAAGTTTTGACAAAATTGAGAGGTTTGTCTGACAAACTGGACACTTTTTACAAGATTGACACGTTTGACAATTGGGACAAGTTTTAATGCTGATCCAATACAATATCTTGCATATAAGGGTGCTTGTACATATCAAAGATAAGCGTTTGCTTGAAATGATCAATGCATATTTTTGAAGATGTAACTAAACTATCAAAAAGTTACAATCGACGGTTAGTTACTCTTTCTTCGGCCAACTGTAAGGAGATCGATTCTGTAAGGCATGTTTTTCAAGCACACCGCGTGAGCAAAATGAACTCATTACGAGATCACAGCAGCCTCCGCCCTATGCACCGTCTCACCGCGCACCATTACCCTCGACAGCTGAATAAACAATGATCACACATGAATTTTTTATTCCGCCGGACGCGGAGTGACACTTGCTTGTCTTTATCAGCGCTCACGCCACAGTTCTAGTCTTCTTGCACAGGCCAAGGGCAGCGACAGACAGGACCAAGAACTGGGGGACTTCCGCCTGGGCCGCGTGCTAACGGACTGCTGCCTGCAAAAAACATCGGAATCGATTCCTGTTTCATCACATGACATTTGTGTTAAAATACTGCGCGCCTTTGGGCTGATGAAAACCGCATGAAGCAAGCCCTGCTCCTATCACTTTCATGTTTGAGAAATATGTGGCAGCTGCGGGAACAATCAACCTTTAAACTTTTTTGTGTTAAAAGTACGCGCCTCCCAGCCAGTCGTGGACCGCGCCGCTGGCTGAAGTATATCGCTCCTCTGTGATCACTGGGCCAGGCAACGGGGGCCCATGGTTTGGGAACCCATCTCTTCCGCCCAGCCAGGCGTTTTCACAAATAGCCCAGAAAGTTGACCCAAGTCCCCAGGGAGGCGTCTGGTGCGGTCATCCTTCCATCGTTCTACGAAATTGGGGCATCATCAGATGGATGAACGGAATTATGTTCTCTCTGGACAATTATAATTTGCCCCCTGTGAACAAGAGTTTCAGTCCCTGCTAGCGGGGAAAAAACGGAGCAGTGCGTGTACTGCATGTCTTCACGGTCTGTTTTAAGCTGGGCAGACGGGGGCAAAGGGAGGGTCTGCAATAGGCAGCAGTCTTCTTGTTTTGGATCGAACACAGCACGTAACACAGCACGGAACCCCCTAACTATGGCGTTATTTTAGTTCCTAACTGGGTTTGACATGACGTCACAAGGTAGCTATCAGGTGGACTATAGCTGCATGGGGTCAGGCAGCTCGGAACCGACGGTGGCTTGTGGGGACTTGTCGTGACGTGTTATTGTGGGGACTTGTCGTGACGTGTTATTGTGGGGACTTGTCGTGGCGTGTTATTGTGGGGACTTGTCGTGACGTGTTATTGTGGGGACTTGTCGTGACTTATTGTGGGGACTTGTCGTGACGTATTATTGTGGGGACTTGTGGTGACGTATTATTGTGGGTAATTGTGGTTAGGTGTGATGACTTGTGGGGATTTGTGGTGACGTATTTATGTGGGGAATGGTGGTTAGGTGTAATGACTTGTGGAGACAGGGCGCTGACTAGTTAATTGGCATTCAAATATTTATTTGCAGGAAATATTATTTAGTTGAAATAATATTAGTTGGAATATCACACACCTTTACAAAACAGATAACTAGAATAGCAAAAGCCATGTTAAGTTAAGCTGCAAAGGGTCGTTCATTTTCAGTTAGTTCGTGTGCAAGTTTTAAATATTTAACAAAATACAGCTTAATTTTATAAATAGGCTGCAACGCAGCCCTGTTCTCAATGGTTTGCAGAATGTGCCAGAAGCACCAGCCGACGTCATTATATCGACAGGGTTATTCGCGTTAGCTGCTGGCCATTTCAGGACACCAAAGTGTAGGCGACGGACTTTGTAGCAATTACTCCGTGCCTCTTCTGGGCCTGCCTTGCAGACGATAAAAGCGCCTTGGCGCGAGTCCATTGGCCCGCTGGTCAGACATTCAGCGCTGCCGTGCTTGAAGTAAACTGCCTGCCACTCTCCGCTCGACCCTGCCCAGCTGCCTACCGCCAGGGTACACCAGGGTCAGCGGGGACCTCCGTGTGCACACGACACTCATGTCTGCAGACTTATCTCCCCCACTACGCGTCATTTCCTCTTATATGGGAATGACGTCAGCAAGGGATTTTAATGTCACTGTAGTACGCAAAAGGGCACGTGACAAAGGAAAGAGTTCTGATGGAATTTCTTAAATTCTTGTTTGTAGTATGTAACGGGTGAGTGGGGGTGGGTGGGAGGGAATAGAAAATTCCAAAATGGAGCGCCTAAAACCGTGTCATGCGGAAATCCTACACTGAACCTGACAAATCTTTTCCAGAATGAAGCACCCACTCTATGGTCTTTCTCTGTGTTTGGCCAGTACAGACCACAAGTCCCAGGGGCGCAAGCAGCCGACAGAAGGAACTATAAGAGACAAAAAACTAAGGGGACGGCTAGCGGAGAGAAAGAGAGAGAGAACCATTATGGCCTGGAGTTCTGTATTGGGGCTTTCGGTGCCAGCATAAAACTGGCAAAGCAGGTGCCACAGTAAAAGAAACTGCTGTGCTGTTCGGCGTTAGTTCACTCTTGTGACTTCACTCTAATGGAGTCCTTGGGGACCCGGATCTCAGACTTTGGGCAAAGTTAGCTCCCTTGATCGTCATCACTTCTGCACTGTAAACAGTTGCAGGTTGCTGACTGTAGATATGCTACAAAACTGTATTAATCAATTCAAAAAATGCTTTCAACACTTTTTAAAATAAATAATACATGCAACTCAACAAAATTTCAAACCAGTATTTTACACAAATAGACCAGTCCGTATCACTACACATGCAGCTACAATACACATAATTTTGCACACATTTCTCTCGTTTTCTATTTATGTCTGTCTGTCCGTCCGTCCGTCGCTCCCTTCGTCCGTCCGTCCGTCTGTCTGAAACACACAATGCATACTCATGAACGTACGTGTTCACACACTCGCCCATAAGGCATTCATTATACTTGTTTTCTACATCCATTTACATTAATTTTATCATGTTACTTGCCAGAGCTATTTATAGTTTGTGTGTGAGCTATTGTGTGTACGCTATTGCGTGCTGGTGTCTTCGCCTTGTCATTCTTGCACCAGCTATACTTGTCACTCATTATCTGACATTGTCTGGTTTTGTGGCATATTTAAAATGGCGCAGACGATTTCATTTACGTGTATGTCTGTTTGACATCTTTTTGATGCATATCTATTTCCTGACGCGGGATTTATGTTTGAACATAGCGTCTTTTGTCACTCACTATCTGGCTGTATTTTCTGATGGAAAAAATAATTGTTTAAAACTGCTGGTGCTTTTAATTGGGTATGCAATTACAGATTTAATCTAGAGTGCAATTACAGATAACGGATTTTTTTATAATTTTTGATTAGCTTGTTGTATTTGTGGCTTTTCTTAAAACTGGCATTATCTTTGTTTATGAAGAAGATTGTTATGATATACGTATATTTCTAATTAAGTGTTTTTTCTTTCATGTTAGCATTTTTCTTATTCTGCCACCTTTTGTTGACTCCGACATACGGGGGAACGTACTTAGACATTTGTTAAGAATAGGAATTTTTATATTTCAAAAGAAATTTCGTTGAAACCCAAGCCACACTGATCATTCCCGCCTTGGACTCGCTACTCGGAATCAGAAGCGGTGGGGACGTGTTTACCGACCTCTGTTTGTGTTCCGTGTTACCGCAGATCTGTGGCAGTACGCCGCCCGTGATCCGCGGGGCAGGCCACAGCCATGGCACAACGCTCCCGGACAGCCATTTGCAGATTGTCGTCTGCGAGCGCCGGCTACTTTCCACCCCAACAGCGGCACAACACAAGGCGCCTGTGGAAATCTTGTAGACGGAAGAAATATCTGGAGATCTTCCGGACCACTGTAGCCATGGAAACAAGAAGACCTTTATGGCACAGGAATTTCTGCTCAAGCTTCTTTGGAAATTAGGTTATCACTGTATCTTTCTGGACCGACACAGTTTAGCATATATGGCGTAATGTCGAGAGTAATCTGAATACTCTACTGGCCACTGCTTCTGTTGGGCACAGACAGACAGACAGACAGACAGACAGACAGACAGACAGACAGACAGACAGACAGACGGACTAACGGACGGTCAGCCAGGCAGTGGGAGACAGACAGACAGACAGACAGACAGACAGACAGACAGACAGACAGACAGACAGACAGACAGACAGACAGACAGACAGACAGGCAGGCAAGCAGACAGAAACGGCTGTGTGGATCAGGTGTTGAGGCCCCACGTCGTGCCATGCTTCCAGCATCACGGCAACCTCACCGTTTAGAATGTCTGGGATGGAGAAAGCCAAAATCATCATTCAAAAAGCACAAAAATCTGACATCCTACTGAACGACAACTCCCCTACGGTTATAAAGCCACGCTTGATTAAGTGAACAACCAAAGACTTAGGTCACAGGCCATCCCTGGGTGGAAAACGTTTGATTTAGCAGACTATATATAGTTAGAGTTAAACCATCAGCTGTAGATCTGCTTTAGCACATAAACCATCAGCTAGATGTCTGGTGGAGTGTAGATGCACGTGACTCTCGGAGACCAATGAACCATGAAGACCATCAAGATGGTCTTGTTGCTGTTGCTGCTGCTACTGCCGTCGCTGTTGGTTGTGGCGTTTAATGCCGTCAGCAACGAGGGCAGCCACGTTGCGTGAGGGTAGGATGGAACGCATTAATGGACTTCCAGGGAAAGAGGAGGCCGAAGAAAACTGAATAAAAAATCCCAACTTCCAGCTCAGTAAACAGGCGTCACGTGCAAAGAAAGTAAATATGCCGGAGACGAGATGGTGGTGTTACCGTATTGTTACAGGCCATCGCACTCGTTTGACACCTGGTGTGACGAGGCCATAGGACCTTCCGATAATTCGCGCAATGCAGTCAGCCTGCCCTTGTCCTACTAAAAGCAGGAAACTCTTGGAATTTGCGGTTATATTTGATACAATGGCAAGTGTGAGAAAGAGATACGTGTCATGGGAAAACAGCACAATTCCATCTGGTCAAACTCCAGAAAAAAATATAATAAAAGGAAGAAATGTTATGCTGCATAGTCTACCAGCAAACAAAGCGCACAATAAACGAAAATTAATCTCATGGTAAATGCATTTACAAAGCTGGTCAAACATAAGTAAACTAATAATTATTTTCCGTTTATTCGTTGTTTTAAAAATATGCTATTGCTGCCTTATATCAGTAGATGTATAAGCAAATATTCCAGACTATACATACACATCGCACATTACTCATTGCAACACTTCTTGACGACACACGAGGTCGCGAAACTGCTTAATTCTTTCCAGCAACTAGACACACGCAGGCCGCTTATTTCACTTGTTTGCAGCTCTTGTTGGTTCTTCTTCGCTAACACCGTTCGTAGGTAAAATAAGCCAGAACTTTCTACACTTTAGCGACGCAAGAGGTGTTAAATTCCTTCCCGACTTTTGGCAGCCTGCTATGGTCCCGCCTGGGGCACTTGTCTCAAGCATGCGCACTCTTCTATCTCCATACAAGAACAGTTTTATTTGAAAAGGGGGCGGGTAACTATGGTGCTTAGAATGGCGCCAGGGATAGGACAGACATTTCCCTACAGGAAGGAGAATAGGCATGTGTACGCATGCCTGGGTAACAATCGTTCGGTAAGTAGGCTTGTGACTCCGGAGACCAGTGTGGATACAACTCGCTTCCGGTCCATTTGGTCGTTAGAGGGCGAGCTTGAAAAAGCGCAGAAAAACTGGAGCCAATCAAATTACAGTCCTACGTAAAATATGCTGATCTCTTAGGGTCACCACTGAAAACCTTGCAGTTTCCTGGAAAATCTTTACTGCCTATACCCCACCACACCCCTCCCCTAACCCCCACCTATCCGCTACTCTTAGCCTCCACCCTAACCCCACCCTTTATCCTTCCCCTAAACCCCCCTCCTCCCGAAGTATCCCCCTCTCCCTCCCTTCCCCCCGCCCCCGGAAAGACGTGCGAAATATAGCTCGCCATTTGATTGGCTCCGCTTTTTACACATCCTAAGTAGAGCTCGTCATTGATTGGCTCCAGTGAATTAGAGCCTTTACGTGCCGGGCACCACCATCGGTTTTGAGTAGCGGCTTGCAAGGGGCCCACGGGAGATCAGTCATTAGGCTCTGGCTTTGCACGTGCCATGTCCCAGGTGACTCCACAGCTCTTTGTCACCTTCTATTCGTCTTCTCCACCTTGCCTCTGTCAAGACACGGACCCTCTGGAGAGCCCATGCTGGCTTTGAAACAGCAACAGTTCGCTTGCCCCGTTAGGATTCACGCTGCGTGTTCGTGCTGACATGCTGTGTGTTCGTGCTGACATGCTGTGTGTTCGTGCTGACATGTTGTGTGTTCGTGCTGACATGCTGTGTGTTCGTGCTGACATGCTGTGTGTTCGTGCTGACATGCTGTGTGTTCGTGCTGACATGCTGTGTGTTCGTGCTGACATGCTGTAACAGCGATGAGGACGTTTGGACCTACACTTACTGGCTTCCTCCACAACTCAATCGCGGCTCGAAGCCGTTACCGATGGGGAGATGAACGGGCTGTTCTTGTCGCTGACCCAGCCTTTACCAGCCATCTGATGACGAAAGCGCTGAAGCCATAAAAACTCCGATCGTCAATAGATCACCACTGCACGACGAGATTTGCGATGATTTGGCGGTACTGTATAACAATCCCGAACAGATGTATGGTACACAACTGCAACAGGCCACAAGGGTTCAAACTGCTTCAAAACAAAAAGATTAGAAAACTGTGGATAAACGCAGTAAGGCCAAGGTTTTACGGTGACTGTCACAGTCTAAAATAGATCTTAACTTGCCGCTCTATCGGATCTTCTTACGGTGACTGTCACAGTCTAAAATAGATCTTGACTTGCCGCTCTATCGGATCTTCTTTCCGCCCTGACACCTTTCATTCAGCCGTCGAAGTCCAGCTTTTAAAGTGTCTATAGTCCACCATATGTAATTTACTGCCATTTCACGAATATCTGAGGCCGTGATAAACAAAATTCCGAAATAACTGCTTAGTTACCGATGTCAGCACAGTAAACTGCCCATTGCTACGCCTTTAGTAGTTTCGCGACCTGGTGGCTGGATGGCAGAGTTAGCTCCCAGAATGGTATCGGAACAGCTCATTTGCGTAAAATGATGTCCGAGTTGTAAATCGCTGACGCATACTCGAATCTCTATCAGGAAAGGCTGTGTTCTCTCTGGACCCTGATCTCCAGCCTCCGATCCATCAATGGTTGGCGGCATATGTCTGGCTTTGCTAAATGTCCTACATTCTGTCTGGCTTTGCTAAATGTCCTACATTCTGTCGGGCTTTGCTTAATGTCCTACATTCTGTCTGGCTTTGCTAAATGGCCTACATTCTGTCGGGCTTTGCTAAATGTCCTACATACCAATAACAACACCACACCTAGTAAAAACACCAGTGACAGTCTCCAACGTGACAGTCTCCGTCTGATCTGGTGACATCCACAGACCCCCGAGGGAGGCGGGAAGGGGTGGCAGAGAGGTCACATGGAAATACCATTCCGGTCTTGAACGACACCTGTCAGTGCCGAAAGGCGGTAATTTTGTGGGAAGGCCGAGCGAAAGCAATCAGTAATACTTCACATTTGATTAGCCCTCGGAACAAAGTTCATTTCGGGCAGCTGGTCGTCCGTACGAGCTTGGGGTTCTGCTACAGCAATCGACTTAGCATTTCTCTCTCTCTCTCTCTCTCTTGCAGTATAGAACAAATTTAAATGTCATGAATGCAAACTGTCCCTTTTGTCTCAACCTACCAGAGACAGAAATGCACTTTCTATTGATCTGCCTCAAAATATTCCTACCTAAGAAGTAGTCTTATTCCACATAATTATTTCCGTACCCCGTACCATCGCTGTTCAAAAGTTTTTTATTGCTGTCTGTTACAAACAAATCTATTCTCAGCAGACTTTATACATCCTTTTAGATCCTTTGAAATGCGGGCGCACAGTCAAGGGACCTATGAATGGCTTGTGTCCATTTTAACATAAATGGTAATTTTTGGGTGGATTTTTTTACAAAAAAATTGCATTGCTCACCCTGTTGTTATGGGCCTGAGGTCTAACAAACCTTTGAGTCTCTTCTCCTTTCGTCTATTCTCTCTCTCTCTCTCTCTCGGTGAGTGCGTGCTGTGCGCGCGCCAGGAGCGTATGTGTGCGAGGGTGTGTGTGAGCGCGCACGATTTCGTTATGCAGAGCTGATAGACAGACAGAAACGCGCTGATCGACAAACACGGTTAGGCAGGAAGGAAGGAGGACAGACGGGTCTGGACTAAGGGACTAAGTTGAAAGAATTCTAGAGGTTCTTCCAGTTAAGTAATGTAATGCTAATGTAAATAAAATTGCAAGCGCCAGCCAGACAACTCTGGCGTCCATGGAGTTGAAAACCAGTGCCAGAAATGTAATAAATTGTCTGAAGTCTTCTGTGTTCTATCCAGTTAGCTCTTTGTAATTCCAATTCCTACAAGTGTACCAGATAACCTGAGGGGATTGTACTGTTGGAATACTTGGGATTCAACTACACACCCAAAAAATTGCTAAGAACCAACATTAGATAGATGTTGACATTATACAGTACTTCAAGTATCTTCCCAGGTTTATCTCAGCCAGTACGACCCTATCATATCAGAACCGAAACAGTGGGCACGACACTACAACAGTGGGCTCTGCACTACAACAGTGGGCTCTACACTACAACAGTGCCCGCTGTACAACAACACTGGGCATTGGCTCTATGGCAGTGGACCCTTTACAACAACAGTGGGTCCAATACACAAACAGTGGGCCCTGTATTATAGAGATACCGCACGATACGTGTGTCGTAACCACATGGGCTTCGCACAACAGACTGCAAACTAAATGCTTGATGGATATTTAACTAGGCTGGACTCTTGTTTCAAATGTAGAGGTCTATGTACGTAAAAATTAAACTCAAACAAAAACAAAACTTTTTATGGTGAGTTAAGCTCAAACCAATTCACATCGCCAAAAATTGCCCCGGTGGTCTAGTGGGTTAAGGTGTCCGCTTCGGAGGCGGGAGGTTGGCGGTTCGCGTCCCGGCCAAGTCATAAAAAATTATCAATCGAGTAGCAGCCCTGCTGCCAGACGGCTGGCATTATACTGAACAGTACTAGGACTGGTTGGCCCGGTGTCAGTATAATGTGACTGGTTTGCCCGGTGTCGGTATAAATGTGACTGGTTGGCCCATGTCAGTATAAATGTGACTGGTTTGCCCGGTGTCAGTATAAATGTGACTGGTTTGCCCGGTGTCAGTATAATGTGACTGGTTTGCCCAGTGTCAGTATAATGTGACTGGTTTGCCTGGTGTCCGTATAAATGTGACTGGTTTGCCCCGTGTCAGTATAATGTGACTGGTTAGCCTGGTGTCAGTATACATGTGACTGGTTTGCCCGGTGTCAGTATAATGTGACTGGTTTGCCCAGTGTCAGTATAAATGTGACTGGTTTGCCCGCTGTCAGTATAAATGTGACTGGTTTGCCTGGTGTCAGTATAAATGTGACTGGTTTGCCCAGTGTCAGTATAAATGTGACTGGTTTGCCCAGTGTCAGTATAAATGTGACTGGTTAGCCTGGTGTCAGTATAATTTGACTGGTTTGCCCGGTGTCAGTGTAATGTGACTGGTTTGCCTGGTGTCAGTATAAATGTGACTGGTTTGCCCGGTGTCAGTATAATGTGACTGGTTTGCCCGGTGTCAGTATAAATGTGACTGGTTTGCCCGGTGTCAGTATAAAGGTGACTGGTTTGCCCGGTGTCAGTGTAATGTGGTTGGGTAGCCCGGTGTCAGTGTAATGTGGTTGGGTGGCCCTGAAGCCTGTGTTGTGACATCAGTCCCAGAGTGACAGAACGTGAGCTTTGTTTTAAGCAACACTCCGTCCTGATATGAACCTGGTTTGCGGAGCAGCAAACACCATCCTACCCACATTGCCAGATAACTCAGACGTGGACTGAATGCCACTTCCGGTTGTTATATATTTTCAGAATTGTCTCGCTTATTTTCAGTTTTAGTTTTGAAAATGTCCTGGAAACACATATTACAGGAACGACTTCAGATAAACTCCGATTGTTTTGGAAGTTGTGAATATAAAAATAAAAATTGTTTAAGAAACTGGGCTCAGAACTCGTGTCTAGCTACAATCGGACAGGTTGAATCTGTTTACTGCTTAAATAAAAAGCAGCCCGCGACAGCCGCTTGGAAATCACTTAACAACAGAGGAAGTGGGCTATGCGAGAAACGTCACAGACACGGTCAACAGTTTCGAGGCATTACCCTTTCGTCAGGAAAACACAAACTGATAAAGACAAAAACAGATAAAGACAAATTTGACTTTGTTGTTTTATGGCTCAGTTTCTTTACTGTTACTGCTTAGTGAAAGGGAGACTATTCTGGTGCTAAATCTCCAGTATTCTCCACCATCACCGCCCCTTTCCCGTGACGAATCAAGTGACTGCTAAACTAGCTTTTAGTCAAGATGGTGTAACCTAGCACTTATCGTAACTAAACTAAGTCTTTATGTGAACTGAAAATGAATGCATAAATAAATACATCTGCATGCCTAAATACACATATACACATAGATTTTACATAACACAAATTGGCTTAATTAAAATATATTTTTCTGAAGACGCTAAAGGTAGGCGTACATTTAAACTAGAAACAAAATCGACACTTTTCATTTATTTGCTCATTCAGCTTTTACACTGACATTGACATTGAATAGTTTATTCACTTTTACACCGACAAGGTATCAAGCAGTGAGTTTATGATACAAAGTTTATTCAGCTTTACATCAGAGTATTCATCGATTGTCAAAACACGAAACATAAGGATGTGGTCATTTTACATTGGTATAATGGAAGGTCATTTGCTTGATTGGATGACGCATACATACGCATGCGCAGACAGCCTCAGAGTGGTGGAAGCTGTGTGGGGAGAGGGGGGGGGACAAAAGCCACAAGAGTAAAGTTCGAAATTTTATAAAGTACTTCAGAAACATCCACTACAAGAAAATAATGCTTTTTAACAAAATGGAAACGCCTGTATGTCTTGCATGAATCCCGATTTTGTCACATGAGCGAGATCTACGTTTGTTTCATTGTGTGTAAACGCACTCATTGTCCGGCAGTGATCAGGTCAGGCCAAGGCGAGACGTACGCCATGATGAGGCGAGTTAGTACCCAGCGTGCCACGGCCTGAAGTGGCCTGGGATCAGTCATAGCGCCAAGCGGTTTCAGATGGGCTTACCAGAGTACATCGATGCTATCCGAGTGCATGCGAGATACAAATCATTTGCAAGGGGATCCACGTCGATGAAAACAGCAACAAACCTAAAGCTTTATTCTGCTAGTACATGCCTGATCCTTCTGTGTACTCGGGTCTCGTACCCAAGAACTACGTCAACAAGTGTTGTTCCCAGTCAGTGACGTACACGTATCGTATCCACCTGTCATAGTTACAGCTACAAGCACGTATTTCCGTCGAATTTCTGCATGTACCCATGGTATGTGTGAAGCGTTTCTTTGCGTGTACACGCATTTTCGGGAAATGGTACACAAACATTTGTGTCCTGGTTGTACGCGTCCAAGAGATTAGCTGGACCTGCTAATTAATTTTGTTTCTGTCACATGGGATGAGCTTTTCACGGTGAGCGAAAGCGGGTTCTGGTGCAGGGTGTAGGACATTTGCTGTTTAGAATCACCAGTAGAATTATGGGCAAATCTGAAAGCGATGTCCACTCCCTTGCCCGGCACCGTAAGTTTTATTGAGCTGATATTAGGACGTGGTAATTTCGCGAGCTTTCACCTGCGCAAAGTTTCTTTGATTCCCAGACAAATTAAACCGCATTATTGTTAACCAAAAACAGGATGTGTACTAGTTTCAGGTGTTCTGTTTACTCATGATGCATTGAAACAAAAGTTTTCATTCCTGCGTAGTCTGCGGTTTCTTTTTAACCTTTTATGGGAGGGTGGGGGGCACACCACGCTGTGTGGATGGATTTTGACTGCTCGCCTCACTCCGGCTTCTTGCAAACAAAGATTCCCAGACACCCCATGATGTCGGTCTGAGACATGCTCTGGAGGCGAAGTCCTGCCTTCTCCACCATCTTGGTCACAAGTTCGTTGCCCCACCTCATGTCCTCGCTCTCTGCGCTCTCTGCTGGGGACGACGCGTCGGAAGTGGAGAAGAAGGTGCACAGCGAGTAATAAAATGCCGCACGCTTGCTGCCCACGTTGTTGGTCACGTGACTAGACAGGCTGTCTCCAGCGATGGTGAAGTCGCCCCCTGGCTTGAGCGATTTGGCGATGGCCTCCAGAGCTTTGTGCTTATTGGGCAGAACGTGAATGACGTTCAGCGCCAAGATCCAATCAAAACGCGAGACCCACGAGTCGGGGATGCAGCAGGCGTCAACCAGCTCAGTGGTCAAGTTCTTGAGTCCCTGGGCGTCTGCCCTGCGCTGACCTTTCTCCAGGGTGTCTTTCTCAACGTCGGTCAGCGTGAAGCGGCTTTGCGGATAGCGGGTGGCCAGCAGATGCGAGAAGAAGCCGGTCCCCGACCCGATCTCGGCTACCTCGATGCCAGACTCTAAATTTTAAAAACACATATGTTAAGTGCGTAAAGTCGGGTTCTATTCAGTCGATTGAAAACAGTGCTAAAAACCTAGTCTGCGTTCAACAACCAGAAAAGAATTAGTTTTCTCAAAACTGGATAATATTTTCTGTGCAGACACAGACATGTGAAATTTCTCGCAACGTCTCCTTGAGGAAAACTTGCCGGGAAAGATGTTTCGAGTGAAATCTGTGACAGAAAGCCGTACAGCCGGAGGTCCAGGAATAACAAATATGGGAGGTAACGCATAACATCTCAGCCACGAAACACAAATACGTTTGCCTCCCTTGCAAAATACTTGGACGCTACATTCTGGCAGCACGTGCAGACTGCATGTGTTGTTATTATCACTCACTGTCACTGACAGGTCAAAGGCCACAGGGTTTACCCACCTAGCTTCTGCTGGAGACCGGGCGTGGCAGCCATAATGCTCTGCAGAATGTCCTCGTTGTTCTCAGCTCCCAGCGAGTCCAGAATCTTCTCAAAATCGCCCTCGTAGGGGGCGCCTGGGGCAGACATACCGGCACTTTGGTCATTGCCATTTTAGTCACGAAAAATATTGGCCAGAGAAACATAGCCAAGTGCATAGGCTTGCAGAGCAAACTTTACCTCAGACGGAACACATAGCGTTACATCGTGACAGTGTGGCTTCGAAAATTAAGATACCCATGAGACTAATAACCAGTACTGTGAGATCCCTAAACCTGAGCACTAATCACATACTTTACAGGCCAGTAAGGAAGAAACACTCCAAAAGTAAAGGACACTTAAAACGACACTCAAGAACCTAATAAGGACAAGAAAATAACCTAGAGACGAGGTTAGGAAATTACTCCAGATGCTAATTAAGAATGAGAAAATGCCAAAGAGGCATTAGAGTGGGAAGTAATTCCAATCCTAAGGCAGTCACATTTAGTCACATGACAGGCTGAGATTCCTAAAATAAGTCATTCTCTTCTTCACCTTTCCTTCATTCCAGCCGTTCTTCCCATTCCTCTCCCCGTTTTTTCCCCTTCCTTCTCTTCCCTCGATCCACCCCTCCATTTCACCCACTCACCCCTGACTCCCTCCATCCACCC
>SMGT01010090.1:26277-49752 GCA_004794575.1 Lanistes nyassanus
CACAATTCAAGTCTGACAGATGTTGTCCAATATAGGCCTACTGTACAATGTCACAATTCAAGTCTGACAGATGTTGTCCAATATAGGCCTACTGTATAATGTCACAATTCAAGTATGACAGATGTTGTCCAATATAGGCCTACTGTATAATGTTACATTTTAAAAGTTTCTTTTAGAAAAAAATGTATGGAGCAAACTTTTACAAGAACGTGTACCCATATATTTACGTATATATGCAGTATCCCAATTCTGAATCTTCTGTTTAATGGTTGATTCACTTACTTATATACTGTTCGAAAGAATTGAAAAACTGGTTCAAACCGCACTCGCTGCTTGATGCCCTAACAAAAACCGGTAGTTACAATGAAGCTGAACCGCAGCTCATTCATTAATGTAATAAACAACAACAGTTAATGGGCTATTCTCATCACAACGGCAATAACCGCTGTCTTGATGGGCAGAACCTACGTATCGTCTAATTCAGCACAGACTGACATGGTAGGCTCTGTTCAGGGAGCGGCTGACGTGTTGGTGTTGATAGGATCATGTCCAGCATGTTGCTGTTTCCCGTACCTTCCCCGCTGCCTCTGGTTTGTTGGGAGGGATGCAAAAGATCCTTGACCTTGTTCAAGGTGGACGAGGGGTCTCGTCGGTAATCTTCCATCACCCACGCGCTTCTGGTCCAGAGAGGGGGGTTGTGGAGAACTCCGAGCGTCGGGCGTGACGAAAGACCAAGTACCCTTGTTTGAAATAAGTGAATCGTAACCTCATATCTTGACTAGCTGTCGTGTAGATAATGTCAACACATCGTCGTTCGCTTGAGAAAAGGCATTTCTTGAAACTAACAAGTCGTCATGTCTGGCATTTGCCATATCTGTGGCCATCCGTGATTGTGCTTCTCCATGCAGAAACAGGTATGATACGACCCTGGATAAACAGCTAGCTGTGTGTTCTAAATTCCAAAACGAATAAAGAAAAATTTGCACTGTGTTGACGGCTGCAGGAATTTTAAAGCGGTCCATCGTAACAGATTTATTTGCCATTGTCCACACTTGAAATTCCGGCTGATATAGGCC
The DNA here is from genome assembly GCA_004794575.1 of Lanistes nyassanus. NCBI lineage: Eukaryota > Metazoa > Mollusca > Gastropoda > Architaenioglossa > Ampullariidae > Lanistes > Lanistes nyassanus. The sequence continues at coordinate 27,354 of SMGT01010090.1, forward strand.
TATACTGCGTGAAAACGCCGTTGCTTAGTGCGGGAATATGCTAGATTTCGGACATCTCATCTTTTAAAAAAAGCGTAAATTTAAAACAAGCGAACTGGACCAAGCTAAGACATGACAAAGACAATCTACATGTTTCGGGGCACTACCCCTTCATCAGGACGACACAAAAACGACGAAAAAACGACAACAACGAAACCAGAAGAAAAAGATTTAGCTTCAGTAGATGTGGCGCATAGGCTGGACAGCAGGAAAATGACTAAGGGACAGTGAGTAAACAGGGTTAAAAAGAGGGGCAGCCAATCGCAAGGTGGGTAGGAAAGGGTAGGGAAGGGTGGGGTGGAGAGGGGGCGGGTGGAGAGAGAAGCGCGGGTAAGGGGTGTCAGTGTGGGAGAGAAGGAGGTGAGAGAAAAGAAGTAAGAGAGAGAGGAGGGGTAAAGAGAAAAAGAGGGAGGTGGAGGGTCAGTGTTTTAGGTTGAGACCAGTGGGTGACATGGTACCAAAATGGGTAATGAAGTAGGAAAGCGTAATTGAATTGAAAAAAGCGTAATTGAATTGATCTCTAAGGTCCTTTAGCAGCTGTGGAACACATTAACGAGAGAGCGTAACAGTAGACTGCTGGTGGACCACCTTCCGTGAAGGACCATGACCCTCCGCTAAAACATCCGTTGTTGCAAGGGAGTTAACCAAGGATCACCCACCTAACACGATCTGCTGTCGTAGTCTCCCTTTTATCTATCCTAAATTTGTCATCAAACAAATCTGCGTTATCCATATGACCTGGTTATTTTTAAATCGTAGGTCAAACGAATCAGTGTCCTCAACCTGACGAGGACCTTTAGAGTATAATTGTTCACGACAGCTGGTCACAGTTTCCCTCCCGCTGACCCCTGTGTAAACAACAAGGTACGTTAATTAGCACCTAGCAGTACAGAAACTCTCAAACTGACCAAAATCATGGCTTGCATTTTTCTCACAAAATATCTGGGTGTCGGGTAGGTGGTGGCAGTACAGAAATAAAAGACAGTAATCTCCCTCTGTGCATATCCATGTCACGGTGTCAGGAATAATAGTAGTGTTCATTTATAACTGACTTTAAAGGCGTTTCCGTTTGGAGAAAACACAATTAATTCACCAATGCCGCCTCGAGCACTTTTTGATCTCTGCTCTATTATTGCCTGAAGTGAATGAGCTGTATATTGGGCCTGGTTATACCGATTGGATCATTCCATGGTCACGCTGGATTAAATCGAATGTTCAGACAACCAAAAACAAACAATAATGGAAATGTATAAATTTTCCCTTGAAAGAGCATTTTTGATTGTATTAATGGGATTTATAGTGGAAATCAGAGAACAGTATGACACGCAAAAATGCATGATCTGTGGTCGCAGTAAGCTGAAATCCAACGTCTGAACCGACTATTCTTCGAAACATTGCGCACTCTTGGAAATTCGGCAGAAGACAATCTGAATCTAGCTCATGCTCGTCTTCTAAGGATAAAAAAGCGCAGAAATTAAACAAGAATTACGCGTAGAATAAATCCTTAACACTACAATTAGTTGGAATGAGACAACGATCTTGATCAAAGCATAGTTCTTTCACTCGAAGCAAAGCAACAGTTGAACTTTGCTAAAGGAGGGACGATTCACGATATGTGGGAAAAAAGGTTTTTGCGGTGTTTTCGGTAATTCGGTGCATTTTATTTTCAAATCATTCTATTGCTTGCCGTGGTATGAAATAGTGTAGTCTTTCTGCTATTTAGTAGGGTTCCTCACACAATTTATCAAAATAATCAAATCTGCTTCACGCAAAGACAGCAAAACGCGTACAGTCTAGTCTACTGCAAAAAGTTATACGTACAGTGTATTAACATGACTAATTCGACTAATTAAAGAGCTTAGGATGTTACAATACATTCATTGTAATTGTCCGTGGTACTGTAACATGCTTGAGCAAGAGACGCATGGGGGAAGGGTGGTAGTGGTTGAGGTTGGGATGTACAAAGATTGTACAGAACCTTATCCCAGATAGCAGTGTTTCTCGACACACAGCGAATGTGACGAATGTCCATGATGTTTGAAGAACTATACAGAACAAAACATGTACAGTAGAATTCATTTGCTCCATCTGTGATTTCCATTTTAATGGAGAAAGAAAACGAGGTAGAGGAACAACCCCTCCTCCACTCAAGAGGGGATAGATTTTTTTTTTTTTGCTTTTGATAAACTTTATTCAGTTTTTCTAGTAATATAATTCTAGCCTTATAATCATCTAAACACACCAATGTCATATTGAATGTGATGTTAGATTATTAGGAGGAAGACTAATAATGATAATCCTTATTTCAACATTGATTTTTTTTTAATCTAATAAACAGTATTGAAGTTAGGACCAGGATTGGGATTAAATATTTATCTTTACAGGCAAATATTCACACCCATTTTGAAAATGCACTTGGGCTATTTAAAATTTGGGAGGGTAATGAATTTCAAAAGTTACAAGCCTCCTGGGCTAGTGAATATTTTGGAACTTCTCAGTCCGAGAGTCAGGAAGGTGATCTACAACCCTGAATTATGCACCATTTTTTATTTACCATAACACCAACACACAAACATACACAATCACACTCACGTCAAGAACAAAGACCATGCAGTCTGCCCCCCTTCCCCACGCATTTAAAGCTGGCTATAGGAGGTTCATTAGAATATGATTTGTAAGCTGCCACTGACAGATTGTACTCTAAACTATTTGTTCTATTTGGGAATTATGCAGCATTGATTAATGCATGGAACTGAGAAATTATAGCGCCTGTCTGCTAGAAGTTGTAGTGCAGGTCTGGTAGTTTACTCGCCCATTATCACTACTTTAGCAAATATCTCTGCTACTTGTCCTAACCATGCTTGCTCCAAGTTAGCCTAACCTGGGCTTCCCATGGCAGCTGATTTTATTTTCCTGCTGAAGACTTTTTATTGCAAAATCAGATGTCTCGATCAGTTATGACCATAAGTGGTCCTTTCTTCAATCAGCTGACGGATATCTCAGATCAGTTCATTTATATATTGAGCCATCACTGATTATAAAAATATCTTAATAATTTGATGAAATGTATGTTTTCAAAAATGACTTATTAGTTTTGTTGGTGGTGTGATTAATTACAAGTCTTGGTAAAATAATTTCCCTGAATGGTCAGTTATTTTTTGTGGTTTTAGACTCTTCTTTTATCTGATTATAGCTTCAGGGTGGGGTGGGTGAGTGTATGCAGGTGAAGCAGACAACCCCTCTGCTTAGCTATTCCTCCAGTCTGAATGTCAACGATCATGAGTCATCCAAAACTTTGAGGTGAAAGACAAGTTTAGTTTGTGTGCCATGTTTAATGAGGGCAGTGGTGGTGGCGTTTTGTTGCTTAACGTGCAGTGACAAACTATGTGCATATCAGGGCGGTGTTGCTTAGACAAAGTTTATGTGTGCCACACGTGGGACTGCTGTTGCAACATGGGTTTCAGTCCCACCCAGACACATTATAACACCGGGCCAACCAGTCCTAGTACTGTTCCCTGTAGTGCCAGGCGTCTGGTAGGGCAGCTACTAGATTGAGAATTTTTTAGTTTTAGTTATGACTCAGTTGGGTTGCAAACCACCGACCTCCCGCCTCGGAAGCAGATGGCTTTACCAATAGACCACTGAGGCAGTCGTGTAATCAGGGCAGGCTTCTTTGTACTTGAAATGAGTGAGGCTGGGAAGGAGATTGAAAGGGGATGAGCAAATTGTTACCACACTGACTTCAACATTTTCATTTTATGAATATTTTAATATGTTAAAATGCAAACCATGGAATTGTACACAAATCTGCTTTACATATATGTTGATTTTCACCTTAGATTTGCTGATGACATCAACCTTATGGCAAACAGCATGGAAGAGCTTCAGAACCTCAGCACCAGACTAGAAGCAACATCAGAAGTTTTTGCAATGGAAGTCAGTGCAGATAAAAGTAAAATTCTTGTGAACAGTATCACTACCAGTCAACAGTCAGTAACCAACATCATGCTGAACAGACAAAAACATGAAGAGGTAGACAGTTTCAAATACTTGAGCTCAATCATCACAAAGGATTGCAGTTCAATAAGAGATCAAAACAAAACTTAGCCTGGCCTCTGCTGCCATTACAAAACTCGGCATCATCTAACGAAGCAAAAACATCACCTTCCATTCCAGATGAAGATATACGAGTTGCTGGTGACTTCCACTCTCTTGTATGCATGCAAGATGGGGAACAGTGGAGATCTCTGTCTTTTCCAGTATGGTACCCCTATGACCCAAGTCATGGGAGTAGTTTAGCTACAATAGTAAAAATTAAACTATTCTGTTAATGGTTTAAAGGGACAGCAAATATCTAATGAGTTTTGTGTACAAGCATGCTGTTAGTAGCAGCAAATGATGTTGCTTCTGGGTAATTGAGGTCAATCCGAGTGCTAAGAAATTGCCTTGGGTTCCATGGATGATGTCAGGTGTCAGCAGTTGTGTAGTCTTCTAATTGTATCTTGGTTTTCAGTACACTGCTGAAAAGTCAAGGTCATATGTAGCAGATACCAACTGAAAATAGGTACATTTGTCGTATTTAATTACTTTTGGTAGTTTGCTGTCAACTTTTTATGGTGCAGAAAAAGACATCACACTCTAAATCAACAATACAATGAAACACATTGATCTTCTAATCTGTTAGCTTTGGAATTTTTTTCCCAGCAACAGCAGCACACAACCTCTGAGATAACCTCCAGCATGAGACGGTGCCTTCAAACACTTCAAAGGTTCCTTAATCCTGGAAATGGTGTGGTTATACTTTCTCCCAATGTCTGCACAACCACCTGAGAACAACAAGCATGATCTGTTGTAACCATTTTAAAGTAAAAAAAATTGCAAGAATGTGCTGCAGTTGGCAAATAAAATTTGATCAAAAAAGTCTACCACCAATCATGTAAACACAGCATGAAATGGTGCATTAACTACTTACCATCATCTTTTTCTCTTTCTACTGTTGTAAATCAAGTCTTCCTCACTAAACATCTGATATCTCAAAACTTCTTCTCCACGGAACATATCTAATAAGATTCTGTTGATATCAGCATCTGCTGACACTCCTGATTAAGAATTGAACAATTATCCTTAGGTCACACTAGTTGACATTTTGATTGTCTGATAATAAGAACAACAAGATTTCTTTACAGATAATAACCCCCAACATCAAAAGCATCAGAGATATGACATGAACCAGAATACCTGTTGCTCTGATCAAAAGACATTCCTAAACTCCACTTCTGGTTCTTCTTGATTTAGATGTCACCAAAACAATGTCAGCATGACTCAAGACGGTTCCACGCAGTTTTCGCATGGCTGATTCAGACAAAGAAATAAGCTTTGGCATTTCAGAAAAAAGTATCTTGCAAGCAACCAGATGCATCCAACAATGTGATCCTCATCTCCATGGCCAAAGAATGTTGCACACAGCAGTCCTTGAAAGGCCCCACTCACCACCAGATCAAGCGCGCACTTCTCCAACACGGGAAGAAAATGCCTTCCATCTCTGCATACACCACTGGAGTGCAGACTGTTCTCATGATTTTCTAGCACTGCAGGCATGCGCTTCTGTTGGTGGTCTGACGAGGGCACACCTAAAGTAACTGTTATCATAAATGTTCCAGACAGTCCTTTTCATTATTCTTACACAGGAAACTAAAGTCCATCTAGGGAATAGTAAATCTGACAATACACAGTGAACTAATTAAAATTTAAAATAAATTTTAATGTTAATATCTAAAAATAACTGAAAAAGTAAATAAAGAAATTAAAATAAAATAATACAATTGTACTATGTATGTGTACACTCTTAGGTCTGGGCTGCCTTACAAGAAATCTTTGTAAAGCTGTGATCTGTCCTCAGTTCTGGTCGACTCGATGACAACCTATGTACATGACAAAGTTAACCATGATGTTCTGGAGAAGTTTCGATATTAGGCATCATCGGGCTTACTACACGCTTTATCATTAAATTAATTATATAGAAATAGATCTTAAAATGAAATCCTGCCCCTCGCCAAAATTGAAGTTGCAAAATATAAGATATGTTTAATACCTGCCGTGCCAGGTTTTCAATAGCTAAAATATATAGTGACCCCAAGAGGTTGGCATATAATTGATATATTGTACAAGACTATTTGATTGGTTTAGATGACTAGAGTGCTCTCCCCTTGTCTGGTACGTCACCTGGCTTTACCTTCTCAGGCAGCCGCGAACTCAAAGCGGTCGGTTCGTGTAAGCCCAGTACAGCCCTCTCTGCCCTCTGCGTATCAGCGGTTTGTCCAGTTTCAAACCTCCACGTCCAACCCCCGCTTAGTGTGTCCGGATTCAGGTGAGCTGATTCTGTGTGTAGGTGTGTGAGGACCAAGTGGAGATGTTGGGGCTGGAAGAACTCAAGAAGATAATGGGATTCTTGCAAGCCCCTCTTTCCACACAGCCAATCAGATGACAGCGTGCAAGAGCAGTCGACGTGCCTATCTGTCCTGTGGTACTGTTGACAGACTAGCTTCTAATCATCTAGTGTCCCGAGGCATGTTTAGTGTCAGAGGTCACAGAGATAGACAACAGGAACAGCCTTACGCACACTAGCAAAATATGTCTGTTCATGTTCACGTGTGCAGCAGCCTGCTGTGGCATTAAGAGGACAGGGGTTGAAATAATGCTAGTTTCTTTAAATCTTCTCACAACCATTTTGTAGAGATCAAATTGAGATTTACATGTTGATGTATGCAGACCTTTGTGCCACAAAATTTAATTGCGTATTTATTTATATTTTCTGCTTTCGGATAATTTCTAAAATTCTGAAACTGTATAGTATAGAGATGCCATTCAAACACATGTGCAAACGACGTTCCCCCAAGCTAAGTTAGAATTGACAATTGTGAAATTTGTTAGGTTTGTGAGTTGACACGAGTCTGTAGTGAACAGATGGATGCAGGCTCATGTGGACGTGAAATAAGGACAGATGCACTCTCATCTGCTTCGCGATTATTACCTGCCACTTATTTCGTGTACTCTGCGTTGAAAGGATACGTTCCCACTTGTCGGCCGTGAGAGAGCTTTCGAGCTTCAGAGAGACAATCTTATGATGAGTCCAGTCTGATGGATGGGTGGGGGCAGACTAATGCATAACTTTGTATCGACTCCCCCCGTCTCAAGCAGTTAAAAATAACTCGTCTGCCTGAAGATAAGTGTGTGAGGATAAGCCTATCGAAGGGGGCTTTGGATGACGTCACAGTGACCACAAAAATCGTTAGTCTATCATATTGAAAACCAAAACTAGTAGTACAACAGTAAAGAGAAGTTTTCGCACAGTCTCTGCTTTTGTGTTCAGTGGACGTTTCTGTAAATTTGAGGAGTTCTGGCTAGAAGGCTGTGGTTCAGATGTAGAAGGGAAGTTATAATGGACAGGACGCACTTTGTATAGCTGCCGCCGAAAATATTCAGAGTATCAAAGTGAAAAGAAAACAAATACGTGACTGCCCCTTGGGGTAAATAAAGATCTGCCAAGTTCCTTTCTTTCGGGCCTCTCTTTGCTACGTGTTTGGGTACGGTAAGCTCCTTTGGGCACATGCTTCTGCATACGGCTATGTTTGAGCGCTGCCAGTACCTTTGTTGGAGTTATCTTTCGATAATTTAAGCGCTCGGTCTTCATTTGTTCCTTATTAATGTCCATACTGCATAATGGAGAGAAAAACCTACAGCCAGTAGAACGGTGTATGCTGTAGGGGGTGAGGAAAGGAGGGGGAAGGGAAGAGAGGTGGGGGAGGAAGGGAGAAGTTGTGAAACGGGTGGAAGAGATGTCAGTGCTTTAAGTTCGGTCCTGCGGGGGTCATGGTGGCAAAACGGGAAATGAAGTCCACTCCATATTCTTGCGGTCTATGGAGTCGCCATTCATTTGCCAAACAACGCAGACCATGTAGTCTAATGTATTTTAGGGATGTCGAAATGTCTTGTGACTGGAGAGGCTCTTGTGAGGTGACGGACTCGACTTCTCCAGAATTACTGAACAAACTTGTATGGTGATCTCGGAAATGTAGACTTAATTGAGCAATCGTCACCAAAACCTTTACTGCCTCAGGTAATGTGAATAACTAGAGAAATCTTCCGAGGGAAAAGATTCTCATACTCTGACACGCTCGCTGAGTCTCACGCAGGCAAAACACTTCTAGCTCAAGAGCCCCCACCCTCGTAAAAGACACAACTGCAGCGAACTGTTATTCAACATATATTTCATACACTGACTGGCTTGACAACGTCAAATATATCTACAGATTATTTACAGAGAATCACCGTGCTCGTGTGTAGGGTAAGACGCTGCCTGATTACGTCATACCACGCGGTATCAGACAAAGAAGATAAACTAAAGCAAGAGGGAAATCAAACTGCAAAACAGCCTATGATCCCGCTCTATACCCAGATACAATAAGTGACCGACAACAGAGCACCTACTCTTGTCACCATTGAAACAACTACTTCTGCAATACACAATTCCAAGGCTATTCAACGACCAACAATGAAGCTATGACACTGCCCCAACCAGCACTTCCTCTACCTCCCCTTTTGGCATATGCCCGGCCACTAGCTTAACGTCTCCTATCTCCCACAGGATGAAACCACCTATCTAAAATCAACCCGAGTCCCAGACTCTAAGATAGTCTATGGCAAGAGCAGTCCTATAAGGCGGAACAGCAGTCGCTTACTACTCTGTCTCGTAGTCGGCGAAATACACCCTGTGTATCTGGCATGAAATGCTGGAGCCCTTTACTCTTTCAACGTCTTGGCTAAGATGGCGAGGGGTAGAGGTCCGTGGGTCTACACGTGTCCGCTTCTCTTGGTCTTCCTACACTAACTCTCTCTCCATGTCCTGTATGAGTCTGTATCGAATGTCCTACCCTGGTTTTTGCCTGCTTAAGTAGTAGGCCTTAACCTCGATTAAACTGGTTCTGGCTAGCCTAGGTTGGGACAGGGCAGCTGCTATGGCTAATGACGTAGCGCCCACCTACCAAGGTGTCGGGAGGGGGAGGAGGGAACAGGCTAAACTAAGAGTGACAGGTGATAACCTAGGAGTGACATGTGACAGTTCTCTGATGTCTAGTATTAGTGAGATGTTCCTCTAAGCGGTTGTTAAGTGTGCATTCAATCTCGGCAATGTAAAACAGACTGGGGCAGATGATGGATGAGATGGCATATGTTTTTGTTGGTGCAGGTGAAGCGACGCCTTGATACTGAAAGTGCTTTTCGGTGTGTAGAGCTGTGTGGTAGTGTTTAGATGTGGGCATGTGTGGCAGCGGGAAAAATTGTATGGGGTGGTGGCAAAGGATAGGAGGAAGAGGGTGGTGCACACTTTCAGTTTAGAATGAAGCAGAAGATCTAGTGGTTTTTATCACACCGAGATGCCAGGAGAAGCGGTCGACTGAAGAGCTGTGGTTCAGACTTAGAAAGTAGGTGCCAGTTGGAGTTGAGGATTCTGTGCACAAGAAAGTTTTCGGGGTGGTGGGTTAGTACAGTGATGGGGCGATTTATTTATTTGTTTGTGTTGTCCTGAAGAAGGGGCAGTGCCCTGAAACGCTGACTTTGTTCTCGTCTCTTTTTGCTTAATTTTCCTTTGTTTTTCACTTTCAATTCAGAGTGTTGGCCGATATCCACGTGGCGATGGGGAAAAGCCTGTCGGCTGCCTGTGTCTTTGCCATTATCATTACAGAGTTTTTGCATTTTCTGACTGCATATTTTTGTTGAGATTAGCAAAATGATATTGTCCGATATTCTAATTTTATTCTTTGTTATATTTCCCCAAAAGAATTAATGTTTGATACTGAAAAGAAGGAGACAAAAAGAAGCTCTGCGTGAAGAATGGCGCGCGCAAGCTAATTCTTCCCGCTAATGATTGACTCCTAGCAATCAAATGACAGAATGAACAGCCATCAACAACAGATTTCACTGCATGTGTTGTGAGCCCTAAAATGCTTTGTTCCAATATTTTATCAAATTGATCTACGTTTACGTTGATTGTAGTCTTGCCGACTGCAGGGTGTAAAACATATTCTCCTTACGACTGCAGTAATTGAACTCAAGAGCGTACCCTGCTCCTTCCTGTATTCCGTCCCAGTCAGTTTTGCAATGCGCATTTGAACAGCTAACGGCGCTGCTAAATGGTCCGCCTTTCCTCAGTCTCGTCATCTTCAAGACGACACGAGAGCAGCGTGCTTCTTTAAGGGAAATCGCTCTCATGGCGATTTTACCCTAGAACGCGATCGGCCACGTCTTGCTAATGGGTATTTGATGCTAGTCAGTGGGAGGAAAGATACAACTTTTGTGTTTCGATAGTGTGCAGCCAGCTGGCCATGGAGTCAGGGAGCAAAGCTTACAGCGAGCGGGCGAGGGACGTGGTGGTGTACGGCAGCGTGGCGCTGGCGCTGGCCATGGCGCAGGAGACGGGCGTGGTGCACGTGCTGTGTGACTCTGACACGTGTACGCCGCTCACAGCCCAGCAAGTCGCCGACAAGGCCAGGCTGAAAGAACGGTTAATATGTGGCGGTTTTTTTCCCCAGACGATACAAAGTTTACTTTTCGTGACTTCGTCGTTTTCGTTTGTGTATGTGTACTTAAGTGCGTATCCGTATTCGATGTAGTCCTTTAATTTTAAGCGTTAATTTTGTCAGAATAATTAATCATACACATCAAACACTGAGTTCATCTACACACCTGTTTTGTGACGTCGTGACAGGTACGTCAGGGAGCTGCTGGGATCTCTCGCCACTTCAGGTTTGGTGCAGCTGGCATCAGGAACTGGTGAGAGGGAGGGGCAAGAGGCAGCCTACTTCCTGCCCCAGCAACATCGGGAAGATCTAAAGAAAACGGCGATGATGTCACTGGTTCTAAGCGCAGTTGCGCATCAGTACCCCGCTGTGAAAACCTGCTTCCCTGCCGACGGACCTAGCGGTTAGTATCGTTAGGTTGGGACCATTAGACACCGTCAGTTTTCAACTCCCTCTTTAACGGGTTTCAGTCTCGGGGTTTCTTACACAGACAACTCTCTAATGTTCATGCAGACTTAGTTGAGCAAGTCAGTGGGTGAGAAACATGGTGAAACAAAAAGCAAAAGCTTTGTGGATGATTTAGATTACGCCAACGGCTTGAATGTGCTTACCTCCAGATTCTGTAATTTGTTTTGTTAGTTTGTTTTTTGGGGGGGGTTTTTTTTGCCTTCATTATCCCAGGTGTGAGATACGGCCCACAGTTGTTCCACGTCCTAGAGCAGTTCGCAGGCCGAGACGAACACTTTGTGGACGCCATCTTGAAGGAACTGCCGGCCTTGGCCCAAAAGCTAGGTGATGATACTTTCGCGGTAACCTTTTGATGTTCTACTTGCCACCTTGAACTTGTCTGATTTTGCTGGGCAGGCTTAGACGGAAACGAGTATCTAATATATATATATATAGCCGAATGTGCGTGCGTGCGGGCCTGCGTGGGTGCGTGTGTGTGTGTGAAAGTTTGTAACGCATTTTGCTTGTATTAGAGTTACATGTATGTCAGTGTGTCTGTATGCATCCTGACAGGTTTTTTCCGGTCTGTCAGAATGAATGTGCGAATTTGGGAATTCCTTTGCATGTCCGTAAAATTTATTTCCCATTTTCCATACCTCTCCGTCAATCTTTCCACATATTTTGCTCCTCACAGTAGTCCCAGTGATGTAGCGAAGGGGCCAGAAGTAACACATGTAGTCGCTGCATATATTCAACGGGCTACCAGTTATCTCCAGCCTAATCCTCTCCCAGTATCAGCTCCGAAAAATGTGAAAATGTGTAAGGTGTGGTGCGGTTTTCCAGAAGTTTGTATTCTCCAGGATGAAAATGTCGATAGGTGTTTCATCACATCCCTTTTCCATTAAAGAATTTGTGTGTTGCACGTGCGGTGGCCAGAGAGCGGAGCCCAGGTGGCAGAGTTTGGTTGTGGTTCTGGGCTGATGATGCAGAAGATGGCAGCCAGGTTCCCTGCTAGCACCTTCCTGCTCACAGACTGCGTCCAGCAGCCGCTGACACGTGCCCATGACCTTGCGCGTGAGGCCGGCCTGCGGAACATCAGCACACAAATTGCTGACGTGTGCGCCCTCAGCCCCGACTGTCACGACCGCTTCGACTTGGTGTTGACCAAGGACGTGATCCATGACCTGCCGTATCCGCAGCACGCCCTGGATGGAATCGCGCAGTCGCTGCGGGCGGGCGGGGTGTACGCCATGATTGACCAGATGCTGAAGGACTCGCTGGCCGAAAACGTCGACGACAGGAACGCCATGTTCAACTACTCGGTGGCCGCTTTCCTGTGTGTGCCCGAAGGTTGCCAGCAGCCCGACTCCACCGTCATCGGGCCGACCTGGGGCCAGCGGCGTGCACGCTGCATGCTGGAGAAGGCTGGGCTGCACGTGCTGGCAGTCGTTAAGGTTGATGAGTCTGATTCCATGGCCATCTACTTGTGCCGAAAGCCGGACGGCGAAACCAACCCGTGACATCAGTAGGCCTGATAGTACGCAGCTTATCCGCTTCACTTTCACTTAATATAATCATTTGAGAAAATTGTAAAACACGGATCTGTTGTGGGATGTACAGAAATTTCTGCATCTACCCAAGATTGTATTCTCTTGTGAATAGGCTCTCTTTTCAGCCACTGAGAACTATGTCGAGACATGTACTTGCGAAAATGCTCATGGCCATTTAATAAAGATACCAATTGTACTGAAAGCCTTAATTGCAACAGTAAGGTATATTTAGCAATAGCTTATTTCATGTAGTAATCGTGAAATAAAATTCAAAATCAAACACTCCTGATAATGTGAATCTTTTTTTTTATTTTTATTTTTCTGAGGGATAGACTGCTTGGATACCTGTTCCCCTGTGAATTCATTGCCTCTGCGGTCAATTGGATAAGGCGCTCAGCTCAAAGCCCGCAACTACCTCAATCCAACGAAAGACAGCGATTGCCTTAGAACAACAAAAATTTATTTACATATAAAAATAGGAGTAAGGTATTTACGATATTCCACGGACATTGACGCATCGACATACGTTGATATCATAAGCTTTCGAACACACATGAGGGCGTCAACATTCGTACACGTACCTTTATCAGTCATGCGTTATTCGACAAGGTGTCACAGTACCAGTACTCGTGCACTTGGAAATGTCCCTTGAATCCTTACATCAAAGTGCGGCGACAGTCCGTCAGAACACTGGCGAATTACACTAGCACAAACACGTACAGTGCTTGCTCAAATCTACGCGCGACGAGAGGTCCTCAGTCCTTGGGAAAGTATTCAGAAGAGGAAGCAAAGTCCTCCGTCCGTATCAGGTTTTGGGGTCTTTGGTGGGTCACAGGGAACCCAGCTTTTGTCCAAGGTGTGAAAACCTCGACGACCACCTGGGTACATCGGAGCCCCATAGTCCCCTTAGATCCAGCCGATACCTAGCTGATGACGTCGTCAGCAGGGGGTAAAGGTGACAACAGAGGGGACACTACAGGTGTTCGGACCCTACGCACCACAAGTGGCTCACGAACTGGCTTCTGCCAGTCAAGCATCAGTTGGCCACCCTCTTCGCTGCCTATGGCAAGCGCAGGGGTGGCCCTGGCGGTTTTCGGCCAGGGAGGGCCAAGCGTCCTGCACCTGGTCCCCGGTCCCAGCCTTCGGGAGAGCTTGGATCCCTCCCTCCTCCCCCCAGAGGTAGGGGTGGCCGGGGTCGTGGCAGAGGACGGCCACGACCCAATGAAGAGGCCCCGCTGCAGAATCACCAGCACCTCCCCCACCCCAGGCAAGCAGCCTGTCCCGCGCTATGGGCATGGCGCAACTGCACTCGCAGGGCGTGGGTGCTCAGCGTGATTCGGGTGGGGTTCTCCCTACTCTGGGACTCTTGTCCCGCTCCTTTGGCGTGGTTCCCTCTCAGCTTTCCTCCTCTTGCATCCCAGCAGGCGCAGGCAGTGCTAGACATGGCAGTCTCCTTCTCTCAGCTGCGGTGGAGGAAGTCCACTCCTCTTCCCCTGGTTTTGGCTGATTGCTGTTCACTGTGCTCAAGTCGACGGGCGGGTTCCGTCCCGTCCTCGACCTGTCTCCCATGAACTGCTTTCTACGGAAGATGCGTTTTCGCATGGAAACGCCGGCGGCGTTTCGTGCAGCTCTTCGACCTGGGGACTTTGTTACATCCCTCGATCTGACAGATGCCTACTTCCATGTCCTTATCCATGGCTTTGTTTTGTGTGGCGACAGAAAGTTTTTCAGTTCAGAGCCCTACCCTTTGGTCTATCCCTCGCCCCATGGGTTTTCACCATGATAGTTCGCGAGCTTTGTGCACAGTTACACGAACAAGGGATCCATTTCCGGGCCTACTTGGACGACTGGTCCATCCTCGCGGCCGATGCAGCCGTGTGCATGGCACATACGCAGTTGACTCTATCTCAAACACGCCTTCTGGGATTTACAATAAATCTACAGAAGTTGGATTTCTGCCCAAAGCAGACCTTTTCTTTTCTGGGCATGGAATTCGACATGGTGCTATGGACAGTTTGCCCCTCGCCCCGTCGGCTCGACCGCCTCTTACAACTCACCACTCGGCTTCTGTCTTCCCCCTTCACAGCCAGACAGCTGGCGATGGTGGTAGGCACGATGGTGTCGTTGGTCCCCCTAGCGGCGATGTTTCTTCGACCCATACAACGTGCGTTCGCAGCACACTGGTCCCAGGCTTCCCAGACATGGGATGAGCTGGTTCCAGATCCTGGCGCGTTCACTCCCCTCTTCCAGCCTTGGACCAATCTAAATTGGCTGTCTTTAGGCGTCCCCATCGTGCCGCCCCCCCCCCCCTCTAGCGGATGTCTTCACCGACCTCGGGCGGTGGACCTCACCAACCATCTTGCTTTTTTGGCGGATGAAGTCCACCTTTCCACTTCTGCCGTGAAGGTGAGACGATCTGCCATCATCTCCACCCTTCGTCAGCTAGGTACCTCCTTGCGGGGCAATACCACAATGATTTCTGATGTCATCCGTGGTATTGCTTTGTCTCAGACCCGCTCGCCCCGTCATGTTCCTGCCTGGGATCTTTTTCTTGTATTAGCCTTCCATCATGACACGCCATACGAGCCGCTCGCCCAGCCCTCCCTACAGGGTTTGGCTCTTCCCACCATGCTCGCTTCCGGCAGACGCTCCAGGGAGGTGCATGCTCTCTCTGGCCTTGCGACAGATGTCAGGACTGAAGCTGATGGCTCCATCTCTCTATCCTTCTTTCCAGAGTTATAAGCCAAAAACCAACGGCCGGATGACCCGTCCCCCTGGATCTTGATCAAATCGCTGTCTACGATACTCGAGCAGTCAGACCCTGACTGTTTAAATTGTCCGGTGCGCTCATTGCGTGAGTACAGATGCTGCACATCAGCTTTCGCGCACCAGTACTCAGAGACGTTTGTTTCTTCCCTTGCGGTCTGGTCACACTCGCGACATATCGAAAGCTAGCATTTCTCGCTGGGTACAATCTGTTATCCGGAGAGCATACTCTACTGTAGACCTCGGGGGGAATGGCAATCCTCCATCCCTTTATCAACGGCCAGAGCACACGAAGTTCATGCGTGGGCCGCTTCACTTGCTGCGTCACAGTCCACTGCATTAAGAGACCTGTTAGCAGCAGCCTATTGGAGGTCTGAAGACCCGTTTATCAATTTTTATCTCCGGGACATTTCAGCCTCTGGAGAGGATGGGCGCTGCTGTGGTCACCCAGCACCTCTTGCGCGCCACCTCCTCCTAACCCTGGTAAGTTCTTTTGGTTTTCTCACCCACCTCCTTTTTGTGCTAATCAGCATTCTGGGTCATGGTACAGTATTGTGATAAGAAAATACCAATTTCTTAACTAAATTTGAGTTTCTTTGGCAATACTTACCATGACCCATCAGACGCCCACCCTCCTCCCCGCTGTTCCTTTTCCGGCTTGTGAAAGTCAGCTTGAATTGACCAGTGGGTGCATTGCATGGGTTGACGCACTCGAGTGCACATGCGTGGAGGAGGCCTTACCAGGGTTTGTCCCCAAAATCTTTTGTGTGGAAGGTGCGGTTAGGGATCGCTAACTTGAGAATTAGCATTCTGGGTCATGGTAAGTAATGCTAAAGAAACTCAAATTTAGTTAAGAATTTTGTATATCCTCCACGGCGTGTGTCGACGTCATCACCGAGGTCTGCTGTTACGTGGGAAGTGTTCAAGGAGTGTCGTGCGGAGTGTATGCAGCATTCGGAACGAGTCTTGTGCATCACGTGGTCATTCTTTTCTCATATGCAAAGTAGAGATTAAGGTATGTGGTTTATTACTGTGTTTAACTGCGAGGCGGGTGACGTAGGGTGGTTTTACATGATATTGCAGACCTAGCTCGAACAGGAGGAAATTGCGAATATTGTCTTGGTTGTAAATACTCCCTGTTTATATCAACAATACATTCTTCTTTCTTTGTGTTCACTATATTACGGTGTTTGTGGTTCCTTATGGGAGACTGTAGGGGCTCGTCATATTAATCAGTTTTAGTAAAATAGTGATATTTCCACCTACGTGCGTCATCCCTTGTGACGGTGGTCGTGTGAGCAAAATTTTGTGCTCAGTGGAGACAGTCCGTATACAACACAATACAACTAGCGCAATGCCGGCGCTTATCACAACACAACGAAATCCTGACATGTGGGAACAGTTTAAGCCTTCAGAACGTCACTGGTACGGGGACGAATGTCACTAGTTGAACACAGTTCTTTTGCGTCACTCGACGTTACACTTAGTCTTCTGTTAGGAATAATGTCCCTTTAACATTGACGTTTCTTCAAAGCCTGCCAACAGCCGTCCTTCTGGGTTACATTTCACTAACAGGCGCTATGGTTAACTGCTAGTTCAAAATTAGCTAATTGCTGCCACGTTGAAGAAATTTCTCTCACTTCTTGCACGACGTTCTCAGGTGGTACGAACTTATTCTACACACACTGACGTTCCTAACGTTGGGATGGTAATCAGCACTAGCAGACTCTGTCCTGCAGTCACAATAAGATGTCATTGGCGGTTTCCCCTGTGCAGATCTCTTGTGGATATCTATAGATATCTGAGGCTGCCATCAGGTCTCTTACAGTCCCTCTGGCCGTTCACCCGACCTACACTACGGGTCTCGTCACCTATAGCTGTCAAAAGAGCTGTCCACTCAGCACGTTGTTCCCGTTCGCCAGGAACTGTCTCTCAGGCAGTCTATCCAGCGTCGACCTAGTTCTCTTGCTAGTGTTGTGCCAATCTCCAGTGTCCCACTGGTCCATGACTGATTCGCCTCTATCACGGGGCTGCTATGCCTCTCCTAAAAAAAAGTTATTGATCTGTAAGGGAAAGTGCTCCCACCTCGCGGTGATTTCGCACTGGGGGGGGGGGGCAGAGAGAAGGCAGTAGACTTCGGGAAAGAAGGGGGAGGTATGGGGGCCGTGGCTTGGTGCTCTGGACTGGTGGTGTGTACGTGGTCGCTTTCCTGGCGCACTGTCGCTGTTGGTGGAAGGCGGCTGCCTGTGGCTTGAGGGGTGGAGCGCTTGCTTGTCGACCCTACTGTCGCCTATTCCTACATTCTTTTTATCTTTACCTTTGTGTTCGCCTTTTACTTTTAATGCTCTACAATTTACGCTTGTCCTATAGTTTACTTGGTGTATTTTAATGGTCTTTACCCCCCCCCCCTTTTTTTAAATTTATTTTTAAAAATATATATATAACGTCTGGATGGGCGTTAAGTCTTCCTAAAAAGCATGGCTGAGCCGCCAGTGTTAAAGACTCAGGCTAGTGTTTCATGCATCAGTTGGCGCGGGCGTCTCAGCCCGCAGTGGCAAATAAACCCTACTGATGTCACCTTGCCTTTCAGCTCCACTGACCTGGTCCCCTTCACTCTCTAGGTAACGGGGAGGTGATGACGAGCGCCCTTTTCAAATCAGGGGGCATAGTTCTGACAGTTCATCTATCTGGTCGCTAATTTTGGCCAGAAAAATCACAAAAGTGTTCAGCTCACTCATGCTTGGACGCTAAATATTTTCTTGTGTCCTCAGAAAGGGGAGACAGACAATTTTCATCCTTTGTTCACGTACGTATTTAAACCTTTTATGTACAGCATTGTGTCAGCTTAGTACAGTATGTCAACTTTTTGAATCACCAAAACCGAGTGTCTTCTACACCGCTGTTGATTCTTTGAGACTTAAGAACAATAAACAGAAGGGCTAAGCGAGAGCTGAGTATTTATGAGAAGTTTGGAAGGTTAACGAAATGTTTAAAAGGTAAATGAAATGTTTAAAAGGTAAATGAAATGTTTAAAAGGTAAATGAAATGTTTAGAAGGTAAATGAATTGTTCAGAAGATTAATAAAATGTTTAGAAGGTAAATGAAATGTCTGGAAGGTAAATGAAACAAAGTTAATGCAGATAAAAGTCCTTGAGAGACAGCTTTGTCTTTGTCGTCTAGGCAACGCAATTATTTACAAACAGAGGATTGCGTCACGCGCATCGACACGTGACGAAATGTTGGCGTCACAGCGCTGGAGACCAAGGTGTTGAGATGACGATTGCCCTGGCAACCTTACGTCGCAGATCAGTTGTGCTGGCTCAACAGCAAGACTCGCACGCAGAGAGAAAGAGAAAGCAATCAGGAAAGGATTCCTTCAACACAAGACGCTGAAAGAGGTCAGCAGTTTACTATCGCCACAGACGCACTCTTAGGACATTTCAGGGCTTTGTACAGCGCCAGAAGCTTTTCCCCAAGATAGCGATTATCGTAGATACAAAGAAAACAGAACAAACAATATACTAACGTCTGAAAAAACTTCAAATCTTTGACGGTGTGTGCAAAATTCCCATACAAGGAAAGCTGGCTGCACCTGGATGCTTCTTGGGTGCAGTAGGAACTTGAAATGGAGGAACATTCACAAGAGATGAGCCACGACCTGGAGAGCTTGAGGAAGAACGGTCTGTTTTGCGACGTCGTGTTGCGGATAGGAAACAAACGGCTGCACGTCCATCGAAACATCCTGGCCACATGCAGTCGCTACTTCCGGTCTCTTTTCACGTCCGTCATGGCTGGATCACGTCAGATTGAGGTGGAAATACCAGGTGAGAAAATCAGATCTTGTAGCGGGGTTTGCAATTTTTTTTTTAAGTTTGGATACCTTACTTTTGTGGATGGGGCGGGTTTTGTTGCAATTCTACTTCAAGGTTACTTGAGATTTTATAAACCTGTGGTACCTTGCACCATAGTCGCTGGTTGTTATAGCGTCGCTTATAATTTGATATGCCGTGAATAAAGGGGATTCCTGAACCACTGTTATTATCAGACAGTAGTAGGCTGCCGAGTTACAAGGAGAACAAAATGAGATCTGCAGGATTTTTTTGCCGTAACACCAACATAAAATTATATAAAGCCACATTCAAATCCAGAACAAAAGAAGAAAAAAAGCTATGCAGTCTACCCCCCCCCACACACACACACACAAAAGGTGAACATGCGCTGTCCTTATGTTTTTGTCCTGATGAGGGGTACTTAGAGAATGCGATCGTCTGAAGAGGAGCGGAGCTGTCTCGCTGGAGTGTAGATTGTAAGAAGTTCTGAAAAGTAGATGGGGCATGCACCGGTGAAAAAATTGAAACAGAGAGTAGACAACTTGTAATCGATGCGAGCCTGAATGGCAGGACTAATAAGGTGTAAAAGCGCAAGTCAATATACCTGAGAACGAAAGAATTCATTGTGTTTGGCATCGGCATTGAACACGAAAGATCTATAGTTATGATCGTGACCAAATCCAAAGATGTGTGCTCTGCACAGAAATTTCAAAACCATGCTTTATTTGAATAAAAACAGTCTTTCGATATTGCTCCCAGCCTCTCTAGACATAGTTGCAGACGATGTAATTACCCAAGCTGTGAGACTTGGAAAGTATAAAGGTCCCGCGCAAGGACGCTGAACCAGTTTTACCACCACTCTGGGGTAAGAGCTACCAGAGTGTGTAAAGTTACAAACATTTGGAAGCGGTCAGGTCCCGAACGCCCATGCAACAGATTTTCGGGGGAAAAGGTCATTAGTAAAGTTAGGAACAATTTTCCGAGTGTCCAGGGAGATAACGCCAAATGACAGGCGCCGCTGAAAGGCTATATCTTCTTTGCTTCACACAAATTACAGTGTACAGGCTTGGTGTTTCCTTCCTCAACGTAACATATTCAGATGCATTACAGGTGTGATATTGTCTTCCTCTGCTTGACACTTTTACGTGCATTATAGGTGTTACTGTACCTTCCTCAACATGACACCTTTACTTACATTACAGGTGTGATATTGTCTTCCTCTGCTTGACACTCGTTACAGATGTGTCATACAGTGACATGGAAGCCATCGTGGATTTTGCCTACCGCCAGCAAGCCCACCTGACACCGGAGAACATCGAATCGGTGATGGTCACGGCTGACCGCCTCAACGTGCTGGGTCTGTTAAAACAGTGTGCAGACTACCTGGAGAGCCAGATGCACCACGAGAACGTTGTGGGCATTCTACACATCGCCAGATACCTTCATTGCAGGTGACGCCCCGTTGTAATAAACATACCTGACATTTAAAACCTTGATGGTTTCGACTCCTATTGATTTCATGTCTTGTCCATAACATTTCGCTGGAGTTTGCTCTATGGTATTAATGTGAAGGATCACAGAAAGAGACACGGGAAGTGAAATTTACACTTAAATAGTGAAAATATCAATTTACATTTTGGGACGTGAAGACAGCAGTTTACATTTGGGTGGGTGGGGTGGGTGGGGTGTGGGCTGGAGATATTAATTTACATTCGGATTGGTGAAAATATCATTTTACATTCGGAGTCGTGAAGATATCAATTTACACGTTAGAGGTCGTAAAGATGAAATAAACTGACACTTTCTTTGAACAGTACCTTTAACTTTTGACCCTGGACCTTACATGCCATGTGGCGACCGTATGGATGTTCGTATGTGACTGTTGTGTTGACAGACAGCTGGAGAGAAAAGCTGAGCGCTTTGTCCTTGTCCACTTTATGGACATTGTGCGACAAAGCGCAGAGTTCCAGCGCTTGACAGGTGATGACCTTGAGGCTTTTTTCAAGAACGACGAATTGAACGTGAGGAGCGAGGACGACGTGTGTAAGGTTAGTCAACCTGATATTGAGGGCGAGTCCAGGTAATCTTTAAACTTGAGTCCCTGTTGTATTTACTTATGAGTTAAGGTGAAGTTTAAAAATTAATTTATGAAATCTTTGAACATGAGTGATAACCTTATAAGGTAGTACAGACATCTTTGAACATGAGTGATAACCTTATAAAGTAGTACAGACATCTTTGAAAGGTGAGTTCCGACAGTACTTGAAGGTGACCACCTAGCCACCTAGGTGATATTTGGAGGTGTCTAACTATTCTGTGAAGGTGTTCTAAGAAGGTGAGACGGGGTGTTCTGAGAAGTTCCTATCTGTGTTATATGAAGGTGCCCTAAGTAATCTTTGAAGGTGCCCCCATGTTCTGTAAAGGTGAGTGCAGGCAGTCTTTAATGCAGGTGTTCTGAGATTGTGGCTCAAGGTGTACAGTGGAGTTTTCTGTCCAAAGTATTCTATGAAAGTGTCTCTGTATCTCCAGTTAGTGGTGTCTCCTACTGGTCGGTGAAGATACCTCCGTGTTCTGAAAAGGCAGCACTAGATATGCCAACTGCCAGGAAAAAAATCTGTCCTTAAAAATGTGATTGTACACAATCTTGTTGGTGTGCCGTGGTCCGATGTCTAGCCAGTCACGTTCGGTATGTTTGTCGTAGGCCATGGTCCGATGTCTAGCCAGTCACGTTCCGTATGTTTGTCGTAGGCCATGGTTCGATGTCTAGCCAGTCACGTTCCGTATGTTTGTTGTACGCCGTGGTCCGATGTCTAGCCAGTCACGTTCCGTATGTTTGTTGTAGGCCGTGGTCCGATGTCTAGCCAGTCACGTTCCGTATGTTTGTCGTAGGCCGTGGTCCGATGTCTAGCCAGTCACGTTCCGTATGTTTGTGGTAGGCCGTGGTCCGATGTCTAGCCAGTCACGTTCCGTATGTTTGTCGTAGGCCGTGGTCCGATGTCTAGCCAGTCACGTTCCGTATGTTTGTTGTAAGTTACGTGATTCGTACACCAATGCCTTGAGACAGTCATGATAATAACCCGTATATATGCTGGTTGTACGGCAGGCCATTCGCGATCAACTGGATGAAAAAGCTTTCGTCTTCACGATGAGCTCTGTCTTCTGTCTAGTGCTAAGTGGAGAAATTTAGCTAGAT
>SMGT01010090.1:50952-114351 GCA_004794575.1 Lanistes nyassanus
TTTGTCGTAGGCCGTGGTCCGATGTCTAGCCAGTCACGTTCCGTATGTTTGTTGTACGCCGTGGTCCGATGTCTAGCCAGTCACATTCCGTATGTTTGTCGTAGGCCGTGGTCCGATGTCTAGCCAGTCACGTTCCGTATGTTTGTTGTACGCCGTGGTCCGATGTCTAGCCAGTCACATTCCGTATGTTTGTCGTAGGCCGTGGTCCAGTGGGTGGCTTTGCAGCCCGAGAAGCGCGCTGCGTACTATCCGCGTCTGCTTGGTGCAGTACGACTGGGTCTTGTCAGCAGTAACACACTGACACTGACAGACCAACAGCTGGGCGAGGACAGGGAGACAGACAACACCAAGGCCCGAGAGCTCGTGAAGAAAGGTGAGGCTGGCAGTTACCTGACGAGGTGAATGGTCAGGACATTAAGCTGGTTGGTGGAGAAAGGTCTCCGTGCTCGAAGGATTGGTACAGTTCATGTTTTGGTACGCTATGCCACAGGTACTATAGCTATGGCTAATATTCCCTGCCCTACTTTTCACACGAGGCTTGTGAGATGCGACGAGAGAATTAGGGAAGCTGGGTTGTCTAATCCCAGTACATATGTTATTCCCATGCACCAGAGTTTATGTTCGTGTATGCACATTATAGGGCGGGTTTTTTTCTTTTCTGGTTTAAAAAGTCTTGGGCAGCCCATGTTTAATATATTCACACTATAAAGTATTAGAAATATATTATGGCAGTGCATCGGAGATATGTAAGATTGAATCTCAGTGTTTAACTCAGCGTTTTATTTCTGCAAGATATAATCATCACGCATTTTTGAAAATACGTGCTGTGTTACGCGTTCACCGCGCCCTCCAGCAGTTTTACGCGCACTTGCACCCACTTCTGATACCTTAGATACCTCTGGAGGTGATCTGGGCTCATCTGCTGCCGAGAGCTCTGACCAACCAATTAATTCCACTCTGCCACACTCACTGTTTCCATCCTGACGCAATTTACTGGAATAAAAGTCCGCATTAGATGTTCACGTTCTCCAAGAGGCGTCTGTGTGTGGTCACGTGACAGGGCTGGCTGCCAGCAGGAAGCGAGAGGAGTTGGGTGAGAACTTCCAGGTGGAGCGCTCTTTGAACAACCCCATGCTGCGCCCTCGTATTCCAGCCGACGTGCTCTTTCTACTCGGCGGCTGGTCACGTGAGGGCGTGTGCTCTATCATGGAGACGTACGATGACAGAGTTCATCGCTGGTTCAAGGTGAGTTATTGACACCTGACAATAGGTGATGTGGTCTGACCATGGTTCAGTGTCTTGTAACCGTGAAAAGTGAGTTGGTAATAAAAACCGACTTATAGAATCCTCCCGTAGTTAACTGCATCTATTTGTATCTAAATGCGCCCGCATCCCATAATCTTCTCCGTATTCACCATCACTTATTAGTATTGCCATCTCCCGCTATGCACTTTCTCCACCCCCTTCCCCTCTATTGACGTTATGTCTATGACGTCACCTCGGCCACCGCCACTGGTGTTTCTATTATTCAGTCCAAATATAATGTGTCGGTCGGTCTGCAGGACATGCCCGAGTCCTACAAACACTCCGTGGCATATCACGCCATGGTGGCCCTTGATGGCTGGCTTTATGTTGTGGGTGGGTACACCACCGTCCGCTACCTCAGGTGAGCATTCAAGGTGTGCTACACACTCCACACGTCAAGCCATGCATGCCCTACATTTCTCAGGTGCCCCACATGTAGCGCTCGATTGGGCCGTGTCATCAATTACAGAATAGAGAATTATATTATCCAGAGACCGCATCATTACTTGAAGAATGGAGAATATAATCCAGAGATCGTGTCATTACTTAGAGAATAAAGAATGTTATCCAGAGACCAGACCAATACTTACAGAATAGGGAATGTTTCCCAGAGATAACGCATACAGTTACAGAATAGAGAATGTTATCCAAGACCGGGTCATGCCTTACAAAATGGAGAACTCGTCCAGAGTGGAAAATGTTCAAGTTATGACTGTCGAGTTCTGGAGAAACTCCGTTAGCACAACAAAAATTTAATTTAGTTATCTCCCCTTTCTTTCCGCCTCAATATGAGTAAACTCCGTGGAGTCAAGGAACGTACTGTAGCAGTTCTTCCAAATATTGTCCAACATATGGGGGAATCTTTTTTTAAACAAAAGCCTCAAAGTTAATACTCTGGAAGCTTCAGAGACTTAGAGAATCTGTTGTTGGCCACCAATCCTTCCTCAACTATCATGACTACGGCAGACCTGCAGTGACGCTCTCAGCCCCCCACCCCACCCCCATAACTCCTAAAATTATCTTCATAGGTCGCAGTCGCCAGCTCGTTTGCTTTACGAGAGTAAAAATAATTGTTCTTCAAATGTTGACTTGTTCATTATTCGTATACAATCGGCCATGTCCTGACGTGTGTGATCAGCTCAGCTCGTAAATTCAACCCCTTGACACGCACGTGGTACGAGACAGCCCCCATGCACGTGAGTCGCTGCTACGTGTGTGCTGCCGTACTGGACGGCCAGATCTACGCCTGCGGAGGTTTTGACGGCGTGAACAGGCACAGGACGGCGGAGAGATACACTCCAGCCAACAACCAGTGGGACTTTATCGCCAGCATGCTGACCGTCCGGAGTGACGCAGGAGCGTGTGGTCTGAACGGTCAGTGAGTGAAACGGCCAGCTTGCACAATACTTGAGTGAATGCTCGTGGGTAAATTTAAACACCTGAAACGGTGAATAGCTTTCTAAACCGGAAATGCGCAGCAAAAGTGTCTCTCCCTTGCTTTCCGTTGACGTTGCCGCAACTGAAGGACGTTGAGTTTGCCCGCCGTCTTGAATTGTTTCCACTTAGTGCTGGTGTCGTATAGATTAGGTCCGTGAGAACAGCCTTATATAAGCTCATATCGGGAAACTCGCCTAGCGAGTTCAAAATGAGGCTACTAATTTTCAAAAAAAATCTTTCCCTCTTATTACAGCTTTTCCTTTTTAAAAGGTCATTATGATAAAGTTGAAGCCTTCCCCAGTGCTCTCCCGTACTGGTGATATTTCGTGGTTTAAGAGAGTGTGCGAGAGCGGGGGGAAGAGACCTACTGTAGCTCAGTTAACAAGCGTGCGGCTTGAAGATGGCGGCCATTGCTTTAGGCACCTCTACCTGGCTAAAAAGCTATAAATAGGGTTAGATAAGTGGATATTTTTTATTGCATGGTATTTTCAAAATTATGCTTTTATCTCTCGGGAGAGGCCCTCAGAACAGCTTCAAACAGCTCCGTTTTCGGTCAAAGGCACCTGATACCTCACCAAGAACATTTTAACCCACCCCCACCCCCCATCCCCATCGACAAACTGATTGATCCAACCCTGTAAATAATTTTGCATTGTTTATCCCTGTTTAAAAATGACTTACATTTTGACAATTGAAGATGTGACCGTCACAGAACCAGTAAAGATATTTGCGTCAAATTTTGGAGGGTTTTGTATTGCATAGCTCTTACAATCTACTAGGAGATCATTGTTATACCAAAGCAACATTTGCCTGTCTCTGCCTATGTTGATGCACACATCGATTTGAGTCATTGAAGGAAGCAGAACGACTTTTGAAAAAATGCCGTTCTCGGAGCTAGGCTGGATTCAAGGTACATGTTCCTCTAACAGTTATTTCACAGGCGCCTTGCGATTAAGAAACATTAACAAACTTATCAGAGTCCCTTGGACCCTCGCTAGGTTTTCCCTGCTTTTGAAATTTGAATCTTTCACCCACATGTACTTCACTGAATAGGAATGGATGACACCTGAATGAACAGCAATGAATGACGCTTGACAGAATAGTAGTGAATGACACTGAGTGAAAGATAAAGTAGCAATGTATAGCCCGTACAATGGTAAATAATACTATTTGTCCAGAAATATTTGTACTATTTGTACATTCTCATGTCAATCGTCCTACGTCCTAGTGCATTGACGGCTGGCAAGCAGTATCCACCTCTCATGTGACTAGCTGATGCTTCTGCCCTTTGCAGGAAAGATGTACGTGGCCGGGGGATTTTCCGGGCTGGAATGCCTGAGCTCTGTTGAGGTGTACGACCCATCCGCCGACCAGTGGACTGCCATCGAGCCGATGCACTTCAGGCGCAGTGGGGTCGCTGTGGTCACGTTCATGAACAGCGTGTTCGCTATCGGGGGCTTCAACGGAGTCCACCGCCTGGACCAGGGTGAGTAGTGGTCCGTGACCTTCTCTCAGACCTGAGTTCAGCTGGTAATACAATGACAAGACTAAGTTTCATAATCACTCATAACTCCTTTAAATGCACGCCTCGCCCTCAGCCTAGTTACGCGTACCGCAGGTTAACCTTTTGCCAGCAGCTTTCCGGAAAACAAGGTCTTACAGGGGATAAACACAGCAGACGGGAGAAAAATGAACGGGTGCTCGCTAGTGTTTCATGCCATATGACATCCTCTGTGGCACCTCACTCTCCTGTAAGCTGCTTAGCTTCAGTGGTGGCACAGTGGTCGATGCTGCTGCAGTCGGTATGGTTCACCTCTGATATTTATGGGCATTTTTACTTATGGAAGGCCTGTCCAGACCCGTGACCGCTTCGACTACAAGCTTTTTAACGGTGTAACCAATTGTCTCATACATGTGTAACAGATTTTTTCTTACCTGTATAACCACGTGTTTCTTGTACGACTGTAAGCTACGGTGCTTGACACTGTTGCCGGGTCATCCGAGACACAGATTTTGTGGTTGGGAAAGCGCTAGTTTTGGCAGCTGTTCATACGGTTCGCCTGAGACCTTCTTGACATGCTAACTACTTGCACTAATTAGGGCATGGGGCTGGTGGTGGGGGGGGGGTTGCTTCTTTTATTAAGGGAAAAATTGTACCCCCTCCCTCTAGTGGTTTAAAGGAGATCGATGGTAAACATGCCTTAATTTTTCACTTCCGGTTATTCACAACATAAGGATTAAAAGTGAATGGATATGAATATGGCTTAAACACAAAATCGGTGAAAAACATTCATCGGAAAATATTTGGAAACTTTATGTGTGAGGTAACGCCTAATGCTCTTTGTGTCGGATGGAAATTTCGCATACCTGGAGAGTGATGTGTGGAACTTGAGCAAGTAGGAAGCTGCGGATAGGAGCAGCCACAAACAGACAAGGTCATGCTGACATAACTGGTGTTTATAAAAGAGCTTTCATTTTTAACCCTTCTTACTCACTGTCCCTTAGTCATTTTCCTGCTGTCCAGCCCATGCGCCTCATCTACTGAAGCTAAGTCTTTTTCTTCTGTTTTCGTTCTTGTCGTTTTTTCGTCGTTTTTGTGTCGTCCTGATGAAGGGGTAGTGCCCCGAAACTTGTAGATTGTCTTTGTCTTTGTCATGTCTTAGCTTGGTCCAGTTCCCTTGTTTTAAATTTAAGACTGGACGTTAATTAAGCAGTAAAGTAGCCAAACAACTAGACCCGTTCGCTTTTGCTTTTTCACCTTGATATGTACATGTTGTCTGGCGTCTTGGGCGCACATGTTGGGCTGCCTCTTGTAACGTGAACGAAGGCGCTAGTAGAAGACAAATGGAAAGTGGCTTGACGCACATCAAGGAGCGGACAACAAGGGTGCCCCAGCTCTGACAGCCCAGGAGGGAAGAGATTGTTAGAAACTGCATCCCGCATGCTCCCCCCACCCCCCGCGACCACGAACTTCTACTGTAATTCAGTGGACTGAGACGACATACAGAGAACAAATAATAGGGTCGACGTCTGCACCGCCAAATCTTACGTGCTGACCTTTGCCCTCTGTGCAGTTGAGCGTTACTTCCCTGAACATAGGATTATACTGTGTGCGCAATGGAAAGTTCCTTACCTGAACATATGATGTTACTGTGTGTGCAGTGGAGCGTTACTTCCCAGAGCAAAGGATCTGGGTCCAGGTGGGCAACTTGCGCAAAGGCCGAAGCAACTTCGCTGCAGCCGTGATGGATCAGCGAGTGTTCGCTATCGGTGGCTATGACGGTGGGTGATTCATCTTTCGTTTTGCACGAATCTGTCTTTATCCGTGTTACCACCAAACTATTATACCTGACAAGCGCCGTGTACCTTGGTATATTCTCACCAAGCTGTTATACCTGACTTACGCCGTGTACCCTGGGTATATTCTCATTAAGCTGTTATACCTGACTAGCGCCGTGTACCTTGGTATATTCTCACCAAGCTGTTATACCTGACTAGCGCCGTGTACCCTGGGTATATTCTCATTAAGCTGTTATACCTGACAAGCCCCGTGTACCTTGGTATATTCTCACCAAGCTGTTATACCTGACTAGCGCCGTGTACCTTGGGTATATTCTCATTAAGCTGTTATACCTGACTAGCGCCGTGTACCTTGGTATATTCACAACAAACTGTTATATTGAACTAGCGCCATGTACCCTAGGTATATTCTCGTCAAACTGTTATATCTAACAGTTTTCTGTTCTTAGGCCAGAACTGGCTGTTTGTCGACAGAATAGATGCTGACAGATTACTGTGCACACAATGTCAAGTTCCCTGTACCTGTACCTAACAGCATGGGCGTTCGCATCTCTTGTTTATAGGTAAAGGTACACGTAAAATACACAGGGCTGCTGGGCCTTCTAACCGTTCTTATCACTGGAGGGACAGACAGGAACGCTAATGCTCCCCCAGTCCCTACACGTGCCAGAAAACGAGTGTTAGGTGCCGTAAAGAGGAACTGTGATATAAGTAACACTGACATGTATTCATTTTCAGCATCGACACGCATTTTCGGGCAGTGCACAACAATTTCACGTACTCTTGTCTTGCGTCAGGTTTGGGCACGACGGGCCATGTTGAGTGGTACGACGTGAATAGCGACAGTTGGACAGAGACGGCGCCACTGCGCGTTGGAAGGAGTGCAACAAGTGCGTGTGTGCTCGAGGGGGTGAGCAACTCCCGTTACTACACCTTCTACGGGAAGGACGACAAGGCTGCTGTGCCCGCCGTGGACAGTGGCGACAACTAGCGGCTACCTGGCACCACAACAAACCCAACATAAGCGGAATACGCAGTGCCTCTGCTGGGCTCAGTCCTCCAACCAATGTTTGTCAGAACATGTCTAAGCGGCGGCTTTTGTACAGAAGACGCGTCGCTCTTAGAGGTGGGGTTAGCTGGTTAGGTTAAGCTGTTTGTGTCCAGAACATGGGGCCTAGGTTAGTTAAGAAACAGAAGAGCTTAAGATAAAGGTTTTCTTGGCACAGCTTGCAGAATATTTAACTTTCGTGCCCCACTACTGCCTATAAGCAAATGAGTAAGTCTACATGTCGGTCCTGTCTGCGAACATTCTGCTTTGTGTCAAGATCTGTAATCTTTTTGTCGCCATGGTGGAGGGATTTGTTGGACGTCATCTTTCAAGCATTATATTTTTTGTAAAGGGTGTCCCTCCCTATGAAGTCGAATGAAAATTGTGTAAACTCTCAAAAATGAAATGAGCAGAGTTAATAAAAGCTATCGAGTAGTTAAATAGAAAACAATGATATTAAGCCGTCATTAAAACGTCAAAATTAATAATCACTGCGTCGCTATCAACACTTGAGCATGAGGGAAAGAACTGAAGGAAGGCAGGAACTGAAAGGAAGGAGGGTGAAAGGACAAAGGTGAAAGAAAATAATGAGGGAATGTAAGATTAGAAACAAGTAGACAGGAACTGGAAGAATGAATGAAGGATAAGAATAAACGAAAAGAAAAAGCAAGAAAGAAATATTATCCTTGTTAAAGGAAGTCAATATCTGAAGAATAAAATTTAAAATTAAAAAAAAATTCATGGCTCGTCTTTTGTGCCATTTTATTTCTATAATAACAAGTGGAAATATGCCTGTATCAATGTAGAAGAATATGCACATATATCTTATTTGTGAATTATTTTTGGCATGCGATGTACGCTGGTGATAAATGGACTTCTTGGGACTTGTCTACAATACATTAGTATTTATTTTCAGTTTGATTGCTAATGCTCGACATCAGTGTATAGACATAAGTATGAAAAATCAAATATTCTAGACACTACTAAACCAAAATAAAAAAATAAAGCAGTTTTACTTTTGTATGTTTGTGCTTATGTGTTGTGGTATTTATACTCTGTCGTGTGTCTAGGGGTATTGCGCTTTTGTGTTTCACTAGCCTGCTCGTTAACTAGAGTTACAACAACATAAAAATGTGTCAAGAAGGGGGAACTAACAATGCGATCGCTGTCTAATTTCGTCAATTTCCAAATCGGCTCAAGCCCCCACCCCTTTACTTGTCACGCGCACAACTTAATAATGCGATGGGGGCAGCCATCACAGAGACGGTTTTGGCTATCACGCTCACAGCCACAGCCTGCGCCGGGGGCGGTACCCAGGTCGAGTGGTACCCAGGGAACCGTGGCTGTGACGCACTGTGTCATCATACAGCCTGCTGTGCTAGGCTCACTCTCTGTAAACGTTTCTATATCCTAGGATAGTTGCAGATACTAACAACTAACATTCGGATTCTACTCGAATTACTCTTTCAGTAGATACTAAACTCAACCAACGTCTTAATAGATTAGGTTAGTCTGTAGGCATATTTCTTATCTTTATTCACATTAGCTAGTTTAACTGCCTTTTAACGTAATTATCTTTATTTCTTTCTCCCTCTACTTAACTTTCCTTAACACTTACAGGAAGAGCAGAGCGTACTCTATCACATATTTTCATGTTCGTGTACATATATTCTTTGTTTTTTTAAATCTTAAGTCTTGCGCATGTAACAAACACAAAATTCGGCATCCACCGCATGTACGCCGGCTAGCTGCTGCTGGCCCGGACAGTGGCCCCGTTGCGGTCCGCCCCCACCCGATAAAAGTGGGGTACGGACCGGGCAAAGAGAGAGATAAGGGGCAGAGTGCAATGGGGAGACGAACCATGTAGGCAGAACACGGGCGAGCAGATCGGAACGGCAGGCTCTCAGAGCAGCAGCAGCGGTGGCGGCTCCAAACACATGTAGAGGACGAAAACCTGCCTTTGTTGGGAAGAGAGAGAGAGGAAAACTTACGGAGCGAACCTGCTCCATCACAATTAAAACAGGGCAGCGATAATATACTATACTATTTATTTTACAGTCACAACATAGAATATTCCACTACACAATGAATGATGCTCCAATATACATCAAAACCTAGCATCTCGCAGGGATAAGAACCTGCGAGATCTTCTAGTGCATTCTAAACTTAAAGCCACCACCACCCTCCCCCCATCATGCGGCTCCACCCCATGCAATGTCCCCCGTTGCCACACTTGCCCCTACCTGAACACCGCCACAAAACTCCACACACCCAACACTTTTGTCATCAAGCGCCACTTCATCTGCACTGACAGCAACATCATTTACGCCATCACATGCACCCTCTGTCCCACTTTATTCTACATCGGGGAGACAGAACGCACACTCAACACCCGCTTCAAAGAACATCTAGCCGACACTAAACACCGCAGAAACACACCATTTGCACGTCACTTCAACACACCCCCACACACAGCCGACAACATGAGGGTCTGTGGTATCTGGAGAATGAAGGGTGATTCCATTGACCCTAAGAATATTGAATCCTACTTCATTACCCATTTCGGTACCATGGCACCCACTGGACTCAACCTCAAACACTGACCCTCCTCCTCCCTCTTTTTCTCTTTAGCCCTCCTCCTCTCTCTCTTACTTCTTTTCTCTCACTTCCTTCTCTCCCACACTGACACCCCCCTTACCCGCGCTTCTCTCTCCACCCCGCCCCCTCTCTACCCCCACCCACCTGGCGATTGGCTGCCCATCTTTTTAACCCTTCTTACTGTCCTTTAGTCATTTTCCTGCTGTCCAGCCCATGCGCCACAGCTACTGAAGCTAAGTCTTTTTCTTCTGTTTTCGTTTTTTCGTCGTTTTTGTGTCGTCCTGATGAAGGGGTAGTGCCCCGAAACATGTAGATTGTTTTGTCATGTCTTAGCTTGGTCCAGTTCCCTTGTTTTTAATTTAAGAAAGGTTTTTCCTCCAAGCGGCAGTCACCTGTTTTTCTTGTATACATCTGCTGACATATGTAGAACAATCGCTCGCACTCTCATATATTCATTCCAGCGGCGTTACACGTGTCTACACACACAGGTTATTTACCGGGTTATGAATTCTACCGTACCGATAATTCACATCGGTGAACACAAGGAAAACCGTATCTTTTCCGAAGACAATTGGTTTGTCTTGGGTACAACGTGCTAAAACCACTCAGAAAATGACGTCACGCCGACGTCTTAACAAACAATAAGATCGATCGACGATCACAAGAGATAACCGTAAGTATTCAACAAATAACTAGTCCCGTTGGACAACCAACAAATCAACAAGTTTGATTTATACTTTCTCCTAATTAAGCCAGTTCAATGCCGACGTTGAAGACAACTATCTTTGAGTTACAATCATGTCCTGCTTTCCTACACTGTGTGTAAACTCACTTTCACGATGTTGGATAGAAATACGGCCGACGCCACGTCTCTCAGCTCCAAGTCTCAGCACCGGTTCGAAATGCCCGAGTTCTTTTCCCGACTGACAAGAATCACCCCTGTTGCAGCAGCCTGCTGGTTCTCTGTGTCCACGTCGCGGATAATGGTCGTAATCTCCTGTAGTAACCACTGTTTCCTTACGCTGGACGTTTCGGAAAGTTCGTTCGTAAATAGCTTACGTGCGTGTCGTGACCTCCGCCCCAGAACTGTTGGATGTATTCGGCATTGGGCGGTGGTGGTGATTTAGAGGGACAGTGCTTCCACCTCGCGGTGATTTCGCACTATGGGGGGGTGGGATGGGGTCCTATTACTAAACTATGCAAAGAAAGAACCACATTGGGCGTTCGGCTGCCTTTATAGCTGGTATTCATGTTCAGCCCCTAACCCACTTAGCGGCTGCAGGAACCTTTAAGTCAGCTAAAGGTCATTCACGTCGGCCCATTAGGCCCCTCCCGGCAAGTTACGGGCCGGCTAACTTAGCGGGTGGAGACCCCTGCCCTTAAGTCGCGCTGGGCCCGTTAAACATGGGGCTGCGATACTTTTCTGCCTTCACAGCAGACGAAATCTGGGCAGAAACAGAATTTTTAGAGACGTATCCAATTTTTTTGTACCTATGACGATGTCGATTTATTCAAAATTTTAGATTTCGTGGGCAAGATATTCTTGATATTACCAACGAGATTGCAGAGCATTTGTAACTTGCCAGTCGAGGGTTACCAACACTACCTTGAATACAAGTCTGCGTAACTTGCCAGTCGAGGGCTACCAACACTACCTTGAATACAAGTCTGCGTAACTTGCCAGTCGAGGGCTACCAACACTACCTTGAATACAAGTCTGCATTCGTAACTTGCCAGTCGAGGGCTACCAACACTACCTTGAATACAAGTCTGCATTCGTAACTTGCCAGTCGAGGGCGCCCAACACTACCTTGAATACAAGTCTGCATTCATAACTTGCCAGTCGAGGGCACCCGACACTACCTTGTATACAAGTCTGCGTGGCACTATGGTGGCACTGCGGTTTTACGCAAGTGGATCCTTCCAGTGTTTCCGCAGACTTGATAAAAATATCGCATGCAACAGGTAGTTGCGTCATTGCAAGAATAACAATTATATTAATATAATTAATGTATTTAATATAATTAGGCCATGCTGCAGCATGCAAACCAGTGGATTAGTGGTTTTCCGGGTCAGAGCGGAGCAGATAAGCGGCGTGTTTTCAATTTTACCCCATCACAGTAAAGAACACCACAAAACTTTGTACGGAACTTTTTAAAAATAGGCTAATAGCGTTACATTGCTTTGGAGAAACATATCTTGGAGTAATCTTTGATGGTAATATATCTTCTGACCCACACCTCAAATGATATAATCAATAAATTGCTATAAAAGTCGACTGTAGGGTTTATTAGTATGGCTCGCCAGAGGGGAATGGGTATAATGCTCATGGTTTATAAAGAATTGCATTTTATAACTAGAGAATCAATTCTACAACTATAGAATGCATTCTATAATTATACAATTAATTCTATAATTATACAATTAATTCTATAATTATAGAATTATAATATAATAATTATGTATATTTATAAGCATGCAGGTCATTTTAATATCAGCATTACATGTGTATATATAGAAAGCCTCCCTTAAACCATTTCAACAATAGACCTTTTTTGTACTAAGTGCTTTTAATGACAGTTTTTTCATAAACTCCAACATAATGCCAAATGATCTAAACAAATATGCTTTACAGGGCTTTCCTTTGTGGCTGAAACAAAAGTAACTAAGTTTCTACCCGATGTAACATCAATAAACTAGGTAGCACACAACCTCTAATCTTATAAAACACTAAGAAAAGCAGATACTGCTGCAGAACACTGCTCAGAAGAAAATTTCCACATAAAACTAAGCTGGGGATGGACACACACACACATACACACACGTTAAGCATGCATACACACTGTACTGCATAAATAGAAACTATGCTGTCTCTTCACCACTATATGCACTTTGAAATCTAACACACTCTCTGTACAGTGAATTCATACCTACAGATGAGGCTGTATTTACATTATATTGTACACGTTAAACTGAGCTATATTAGCATGTACACTGTATCGTACGAAATCACCCACGGATAGAGCATATATATATATCAGTGACTATAGCACCAATGAACTTCACAACAATTGCGATTTCAGTGGGATATCACCTCAGTGTGTCACTGCTGGGCAGTCCTCATAAGACCAGCTTATAAGGACTATCTGTGGTCTTCACATTTCTAGCTGTGTAAGGGCCGTCAGCAGCAGCTTTTTAACACAAACTTGTGCTAATTTAACTGGAGAAGCAGGGTTCTGGTTGTATTTAAGATTGTAATGTACCTTCAGCTGGTCAGGTGGGTAAGCACCGTGTTTTCCTGGTGGTGTTAACAGCCCCCTGCCTGCCTACATCAGGGCTGTGCTTGTACGGTGCTTCGAACAGGTCCGACCCCATCTCCTCCTGCTTTTGCCAATTTGCATCCAGGCAGGGGACGGGGCAGAAACACGCGCACACAACCGTAAGAATACATCGGCACTGGTGTCGTGCCAACCTGAACCCAGGACATCTTCTCAACATCAAAAACTTCTATGGCATCAGAATACAGATTGTCTTTTGCCCCCCGCCGACGCCCCCCAAATGCATACAGCTTCTCATCGAGCACGCACAGAGAGACAAAATCTCGAGGCTGCTTCATGTCTGGCAGGACATCCCACAGGTCAATGGACGGGGAGTACACAAAGAAGCCCTCTAGGCCCACAACATAGATCTTGTTGTTGAGGACGGCAGCACTGATACACATGTCGTTGGCTGGAAGGCACTGTGTTAGCTGTGTACATTCGTAAGTGGTTGTGTCAAAGCATTGGACCAAGTTTGTCACCAGCTCTTCAGTATTTTTCCCCCCAAAGAGAAAGATTTTCTTCCCGTAAGCAGTGAAGCCCATGTTCTCCACTGCTGTAATGAGGTTTCCACATGTCTGCCACTGAAAATAAAAAAGAAAAAAAAGCCAAATCTCATTAGATAATCATTAGTGAACATACTAACATGGTTATATTACAAGTTTACTCAGTCCTGGACAGTGAAAGATTTACATCAACATCAACACTTGCTACTCTTATTGAGACCAATGACAGTTATTTACATTAAGATCGAAACCTGTCAGTCTCTCCACAACTCTTCCAAAAGATCCCCTTGTTTTATTGATAGTGAGCTTAAAACACAGTGTGCTGCAACTTTATTTCTAAGAACCAACTGTTAGAATAATTTAGGAAAACCAGAGTAAAAAAACTTGAAAGTAACAATTCTTGTAAACAATCTATCAAATTAAGATTCTTGCTATCTTGTAATTAATTGCTATATAAAAGCATAAATTTATTTTGAAACAGTGATTGCAGGTAAAATGGTATAAGTGAATAGATCTGAAAATCAAGTACTTGACCACATTTGGGTTTTTTCCCTACACAAAATACACTGTTTAATCCTATGGCATTGCTAAAATTTTCTAAGCATTTTTTAAAGTTTCCCATCACCTGAGGTTTTTAAGAAGAGGATGGGTGGGTGTTTATTGCTTAACCCATTCCCATTGCTTTAGAGACAGTACTCCAATAGAAATTTCTATGGTTGCCAGTGCTTTGGAGGGTTTTACAATGACTTTTGTAAAAAAAAAAAAGTGGTTCACCATCAAGGGATGTCACTGGTGGTGTTTTCTTACAGCAGAATAAATTTTTGAGTTCCTTCCCTTAGACCACATAATACATGACTTCTTGTAAACTGTGCTCTCGAAACTAAGCGATCTTGTTTAGTACTTAGCGAGACAATCGCACCTGCCATTTTGATGCATTCACTTGGATACCTTTTCAACGGAGCCTTTTACACAGAATTCGCAATGGATGGATTTCAGGTAGGAATCATTTTATTCTTAAATTTTTCTTTCAGGCTGCGTTGGAATTATGTTTTCATCGCTTATGGTTTTTTCTTTTTTAAATAAGATAAAATGTGACCATGGAAAGTCAGTGACTTCTTACATGTGAATAAACCATCTGGGCATGTAAAATGCATAGTGACTAAATCTAACACTAAATATTATGTGCTATTTAACAATTTTTAGTAAAATTGTATAATTATTTTGATGCTCAAAAATTGATCTTTTGAAATACGTAAAGTAGTTTACTGCATTTGTAGCAGTTTCCAAGCAGGAATTATTTGAATCCTGCCAAAATATGTGTCCCTATTAGTTCACAATGGTATCAACAGATAATAACCCTACATTGAGACTTCTGTCACAACAAAAGCTTCAGTCCCACCCAGTCACATTATACTGACACTAGGCCAACCAGTACTGTTCCCTATAGTCATATTGCCAGGTGTCTGGCAGGGCAGCTACTAGACTGCCAATTTTTAAATCTTAGGAATTACTCAGCTGAGATGCGAACCACCCACCTCCCATCTCGGAACCAGACGCCTTAATCACCAGACCACAGAGCTGGGCTTTTTTTAAAAAGACTAGCCTGGGGGCCGAGCGCTGCTGTTTTTTTTGGGGTTTTTTTTGTTTGAATAAAGGCTGGTTTTGAACCGATGACACCCCCCCTCCCATTCAGTCCCCTAGCAACACCCCCACCCATCCTCCACCCCAGGACCCTCATGGATGCACCCCACCCGCAATCCCCACCCTCCACCTCCTAACCCCTAAATATCCCTAGCCTCCACCCTTCCCTCTCCTCCCCTCGGAAACACCCGCAGTCCCCTCTCCTGGAAACATAGCCCCTTCCTCCAGAAACAGTCCAGGTGTAGAGCTTGCCATTTAAGCTACACACAATGGTAGCTTGTCAAGCTAACTGCCCTGCATTACATGGTATTAAATGGTCACTAACTTCGTTCACATCACAGTCTAATTTCATTTAGTAAAAAAGACGAATACACAATTACAAGAGAATAAGGCCTTCTCATACATCTGACCTTGTTTGATTTGCGCTCCCACACCTCCACGGAGTCCAGCACATTCTCTTCATCAAAACCTCCAAGAACATAGATGGTTTCATCCACAGCTGCCATTGCATGCCGCCGTCTAGCGTGCAGCATGTTGGCCCCACGCAGCCATGATTCGAATGTTGGGTCGTACTTCCAGAACTCAGCACTGCGCAGCCCTCCTGATACAAAGATCTCATCTCCAATAGAACAGGCTGCAAATTCATTGCGTTTTTTGAATGGCAGCTGCTTCAGAGCCATAAACTCTTTGGTGTCCGTACGATAACATTCCACATCATTACTCAGCCCCTCTCCAAGCCGACCGCCGAGCAGAACAGCACATTCAATATATGGGAAGGACATTCGTGGTGTTATCTGTCAAACAACATTCATTTTAAAATCATAAGGCCAATGAGCTCACTGCATGGACTCCAAAGTGAATGGTCATTAAAATTTGACATAAATCCAAATTTTTGCTCTAAATTTGTGATCAATAAGTCATACTTACCCCGACAAAGTGCTAAATTTCCCATTTAGTGAACCCTAACCGCACCTCAAAACAAAAGATATGACTTATTGAACACAAATTTAGAGCAAAAATATCATCACACGTTACCCTGACTCAAAGTGCTGAGTAGCACAAAAAAAGAAGTGGCTAACCAAGTACCTCAAATGGTGTACCAGGGTTAAGAAGGTAAGGCATACCAAAAATGCTAGGTGCACATGGCTGCCCGCACGTTGTGGATGCCATCCAACTGTCAACAGAAGATGTCATGGTCATAGGGTTATACAGGGACCTGCAGCCCTTTCACCAGCGCCATGCACTGGGAGGCTGCGAAGGTGGGGGCCCACTCTCTCACTCTATGTGTACCACTAACAAAAGAGGTGAGCCACTCACATCTCTAGGGGTTTCCGTGGGAGCAAGCATTGCTTGATAACCAACAGAAAAGTAGCACGAAGTCCTGGCCAAGGAAAAAAACATGATTTCTGCCAGCCAGCAGTGGTCAACAGGCAGCAGACAAGAGAGCAGCCACCATGATGTCAAGACTTGTTTGATGGGTCAAAGGCACACCACTCTGTGAGTGGGGCTGACAACACCATCATAAAATCATTCCCCAGAGGGAAGCTCTCTGGCAGATAACAGACCAGGAGACAGGTGCTAGAAAAATGTCTGCAGCCTGTCAACCAAGGTCCAAGCGACTGAGCTGCAGTAAGATGACCAGTGCGGACGGACAGTTTAATGTGCGGGGAGATGGCTGAATGGAGTCTGTACAATGTATAACTCCAGGAAATAATCCTTGGCCACACCAGGATTCAAACCAGCAACGTTCCCCCTGCTAGTCCAAAGCTCTACCAAGAAAGCTATCCAGGTCCCCCCACCCCCCACCCCACCCCCACCCCCCCCACTCAGCTGACCAGGTAAGTCCAACACTGCAGGGATCCAGGACAGCCAGAAGCCAAAGGGCAGGGCCCCAGCTGGCAAACCCCGGCACGGGAACTGGATCCCCTAAAGAAAACCTGAAATCTGGCAGAAATGATGTGAAAAGCCTGAATCAGTCTGAGTCTGTACAGCAACAAGTGCACATAGAAGAAAAGTTACAACAGGTGGTAACGGAACTGCACATGGCAAGCAAAATAGGAAGTGAGAATGCAGAGCTCGTCATGCAAAATTTAGTCGATGGTGGAAGAAAACAAAGCATTTTTTTATATGTATATAAAATCGCCTACAAAAGAAAAGGGGCACTAATTTTTTTTTTAGGCAGAAACCGAGAAAAATCTTAATTCTGCCAAATGGCAGCCAATTCCCATGCCTGGTACCTCAGTTAGCCAGAGGAGAGGA
This sequence comes from Lanistes nyassanus, assembly GCA_004794575.1. NCBI lineage: Eukaryota > Metazoa > Mollusca > Gastropoda > Architaenioglossa > Ampullariidae > Lanistes > Lanistes nyassanus. The sequence continues at coordinate 68,364 of SMGT01010090.1, forward strand.
GCCATTTCTGGCACCGCAGCAGGACATGCACAAGAAAATACAGTATGCTTCTGTCAAGTCAAGAGAAGACCTTGTCACCCAGGAGAGCAGCGTGGCACCAAGCCAGCTCCTCCAACCTGGAAGTGGACCCACCACTGGAAGGGAGGGGGGAGCAAGTGACAAGCCAAGAGCCATCGATGTGAGCACCAGGGACAGATGGTAGTTCAAGGTGGGGAGAAGTGGTTTTACCTAGACCACCGCCCCCACTAGTGACTTCACCAGGGCTGTCACCACCAGGTCCAGGACTTCCAGTACTAGAGCATCAGCAAGCAACTGGAGCGTGTGTGTGAGCGTGAGTCTGTGTAGGAGCTCAATCATTGGAGGTGTGGGATGGTGAGCCACAAGAAGCAGACCCATACCTAGACAGTCCGTCGCTTCCAGCATTGTGAGTGCAACAGGCAAGCAACCACCGCTCAAGACAAGCTGCAAGTGTTTGGAGTGGGAAGGGTGACATCAAGCCAAGGCTCCCACCAGGTGGGATGTTGCAAACAGAGCTGCCCGACTTTTGGTCTGTACAAGTGGAAGTGTAAGCACCACACCCTCGACTGCTGGACCTGGAAGTTGCCTGCAACCAAGGGGAAGCAGCTGTGGTGTGCCAGCAAAAGGACTTCTGATTTACCTGGCAGCCATGCCAAAATCCAGCTGATGTTTGCAGTTAGCTGAGGTCAACACCTGCTATGCCAGAAGATTGGTCAGTCTTAAGCCAGCAGGAAGTGAGGAAAAGCTCAGCCTGCAGTGGGGACACCGTGTGTGCCAAGACAACGGGAGCCACACACAGGAAGTGTCATGCTAGTGAGCACACTGTCAACAAGTGTGGTGACATCCTACAAGCTGAGGTGTCGACCAACACAGTTAACGGCTGGAAACAGGTGTTGGCAACCTGTTCCGATGGCTGAAGGGCCACTGGGCTTACTTCCAGTCTCATGGCCACAGACCAGAAGGGGCAGGGGGTGCCCAGTGGTTATTGCAAAATGCCAAGGCCAAAGAGAAGCACTGCTGGTGGGGAGTAAGCCCATGGGAAAGCATCCCACCTTGCTGAGACACCAGTGAAGATGCAGGCAACTCAGAGCCAAAATCCCAGTGAGAGGCAAGGCCAGAGCCAGAAGTTGCCCACCGGTGCTGCATGAAGACAGTCTAGTGCTGGAAGTTGTCCACCAGCATTGCAGACAGGGGTGCAGACTGTGTACCAAAAGCACCCTGGCAGACCTCCAGCTGAGTAAACACCATCAGCACCTGTAACAACAATCAAAGAGGCTAAAGCAGAAGGGGGAGAAGACAAGTACGCAAGCATCAGACCACGGAAAACTGGCTGGGGTCACAGCGATCCCCTCACCACCCAACAAGGAGAATGGGGCCCCCACATCCCAGTGCGTCACCAAGGATGACTAACATATAGTGCAAACGATCTCATAACTTCAATTTTGCACAGGAAAGAGAAGCAAGAGACATAGAGAGAAAGTATGAAGGACCACAACGCCCACCCTAGGGTGCACCATGCTCATAGTCCAGCTGTCTCTAATGCACATGCGCTGAGATGATGGAAAACAAGGTACCAAATACAAGAAAACACCCTAACGCTTCATTGTATGTCTGACAAGAAAGCAGGGAGGGTACCATCACAATAATCAAAAACACATGTGAACTTAAACAAGAACATCGTGAAGCACAGGGCATGCAAGTGTGATGTCACAGGCACACAGGAGTCATACTTGAAAACTCAGTCTCTCAAAAGAAAGACAGGCGAGAGCAAGATATTTTGCCAGAATCAGTGGCGCAACACACAGTCAGCAGCATAAAAACAGCAAGCGTAAAGTGCAAGCTGTAAAGTAGCAAGTGTGTACTTCCCTGAACAACAGGCCCATGACAGTGAGGTGTAGCGGTCAGAGGAGAGAAGCAAGGAGGAAACATTCTTCTATTTTCTGCCATGTTCGCTGGGAAAAGATGAGGTGAGAGAGTGAGCATATGCATGGTCAGACCGCATCAGCGGAGGCAGTATGCACGCGCACAGGAGGCATTACCAGGCATGGGTATTTGCATCTTTTGTTTTTGAGGTGCAGTTAGGGTTTGCTAAATGGCAAATTAAGCACTCTGAGTTGGGGTAATGTATGACGACAATTGAAGGTCATTATATCAAAGAGGCATATGCAGCATGACAAAATGAAGACAAAGTTTGGAAACAATGCCAAGACTACATGCAAGCATGTATGTTATTGGCTTATAAGCAATGACAACTATTGTGGCACTGGACCTCAAAACAAGGATACCAAAAGGTCTGATGCTGATTGTAACATCACAGCAGATAAAAAATAACATGGAATCATTATACTACACATATTCAGCTTGCTCGGGGAAAGTTTTTTCTGTTTTTATTTTGGAAAAGAATGACTTTTTAAATGCAGTTGTTTGCCAACAGGAGTAATGTTCCTTACCTGGTAAGAGGGCAGGGTATGCCTGCGTGAAGGTACAGTGTGATACAAGACTGCTGCTTCCATTAATTCTCTCCCCTCATCTCCAGTCAGGCATTTCTTGCGCGCGACAATATCCATGAGATAGCTGCGGTCAATGAGAGGGAACTTGATGCACTTGAGAACGCGAAAGGTGTAACTCGCACGATCCTCAGGGGCATGCTCCAACCAGCGGATGGCTGCCTCGAACACCTGGACAAACACAAGCCACAAATCAAATTTTCTTTGATCTATGCTGCAAACCTGGCTGAAAGCAGACCTTCACAGCTGGATGAAGGCTGAGGAAGTTTAGCAGCAGCAAAAATGACCAATAACGAAGTGCAGTTTTGGCATTTCACTATTAGTTGTCCAAGTGAATGAAGCCTTGAGAGATTCACCACCTACTTCAACAATGTCTAATAAAGCTTCTTACTGAAGTGATACAATGACTAACAGAATTATGGGGTCCATCAATACCCGCACATTACTGGAAGACTGGAAGGGTGCATGGTGGATTTTCTCCTGTTCCCTCCCACTCTTGCCCCTCTCTCCCCAATCATCACTTTATGACATCTTTATCAACTATTTTAACCCATAACCCTGCTACTGTAAACTTATGTCTCTGTGAATAATAAATCTGAAAACTTTAACACTGAGAAACTACAGAGTTTTATGTTGAAAGACTCATTTGATTTTGAATGAAATCTCCAAGGATTTTTATTATTTGAACTCTATTCTTCTACAATAACACCAACATATCTGTACACTTAAATGTACACTGATTTGTACCAACCATCAATGCACACAATTACACTGGCAAGCCTATTGTTAAATGTCCAACAGTTACACCGACAAGTACATTCTTATTTTACAGTAACCACCACTGACCAATGTTTACACAAGCCTATTTTCCTAAGGTAAGCAAACAACCAACCTCTTCTTCTCTGGTGCAGTTTAAACGTCGGTCACTCAGAAGATCAATGATGCACTCCCCTGACATCCGCACAAAATCATCATCCTCAACGATGGTAGTAAAATGCTTACATGCAAATGTCTTTGCAAAATCATACATGGGACGATGACCATGTGAGTCTGCCAGTGTCATTGCAGCTAGGCAGTTACTCTCATTCATACATTCCTGTCAAAGAGAACAGAATCTGCATGACAGCAAAGAGGTGTCTATATCTGTGACATTTTTTTCTCTTTCTCTCCTTCAGGTTCTGTTAATGTGGGTGAATGAGATAGTGAGAGATCTGAAATCAACTTCACTGAAAAGGCCTTTGGTCCATTTTGGGGGTTGGTAGGGGGATAGTTAGAAATATAGAACGCATTACAACTTTGTCAGTTGATGTATATGACATCAAACCCAAGATATAGACAGAAATAGTCTCTCTCCCACTCACACACACACACACACATCAGACACAGTGAAGAGTACACACACATCTGCACATATGCAGATTATGATTATAAACAAACAGAATATAAATTTTTTAAAAAATTCTCCACTCACTTGAACTTGATCCTCATCAGCAGGTCACCACATGTGCTAATACTATGTGCTACAGCAGACAAAAATTGTCTGTGCAATTTCCTGTTTTGTGAATGTTTACACTGCTCTCTATTTCCACCTGGCTAACTGTTTACCACACAGATCTCTGTTCAGAGAAGCTCTACAAGTAAAGTAGTAGTACTCACCTTGAAGAATGACACACACAACTCGACCAGTGGGTAGACTTGGAACTGATGAGCTTGTGTGAAAAGTTCTTGAACAGTGGTGCCTTCTATTTCCACACTGCCAGTGTAGATAAACTTGAGAACTTGTTCGAACACCAAAGGATCAATCTGCTTCAACTCTATCATGTCCTTCCAACTCTCCTCCATGCCACAAGAAAACATGGTGCGAAAATATGGTGATCCTGCCGCTAAGATAACCTTGAGAAAGAACTGTCAGCACTTGATCCCAAGAAAGTAGTGTTATTGTCAGTGTTAGTGTTATGCGGACATAAGGGAGTCATTCAAAACATGCTTCAAGACACCGGTGACAGTCATTTGAGTCAATATTGGAAATGCTGGTAGACTACGTAATATACTACAGGTTAGAACCAAAGGTTAATTTTGTTTACATGGGTAAAACATTTCCAGAATTAAATTTATGAGCTGCATGTTGGTAATTTCATATAACATTTTGATCTGCTTATCAGTGCTTATTAAAGTTCCCAATAAACTTATATAAAGCACAAAGGAACAATAAAATTTAATTTACACTTATATTTATCAACTTTGCAGAATTAAGAAATCCTCATAAGGCAATTGTGAGATTGGGAAATCTGCACGCAATCAACGTATTTGGCAGAGTTTTACCCATGTGCCTATAAGTTACTTTGAAGTTATATGGGCAAAATCACCAAAGTCAAATAGAGATAACTTATAAGAAAGAAATTTACATATAAAAATAAAGCACTGTCACAAGCAAATGTTTTTGAGTTACTAGAGATATGTTTAATGATATTGCTTATTGGTTGGAAGGGAAATTCAATTTCTTTAGAGCAGAGACATGTGAAACTTAGTTAAATTGCAATACTGACTCCACTGCCCTAAGCATTTTCTTACACAATTGTTACTGTTAGTCTTCAACTACAACTGCTTCTGTTGACACATCATTATGCTACTGCAATCTCTTCACAGTAAAACTCACAACACGTATTAAAAAAACCTACTAACATTAAGGAATAGTGACAGCCTGTTGTGTAAATTTTAAATTAGAGAAACAAAGATCCAAGCTGGCAACAAGACATTAATAATTGAACATTTTTGTTTTCCAGCAACTAAATATGGCAAGGCCTACAGCGAAAACCTCATAGCAGTCTGACAAGTGATGGGTAAAGTTAGTAAAACCAAATAATTTCCCCCTCAAAAAAAAAACCCCCAGCAAACAAACAAAAAACTTTATTTCAGCTCTGAATAAGATCAGGTTAAGAGACATACCTTGTGACACGGATATAACAGAGAGTCAGTTTTGATGGTGATATCTGTATAACCACTGTCAATACGTAGCTGATTAATGTTTTCAATCAGAAACTGTCTGTGCTCCACACTATCAAAAATGGTTTCACGTGCTGACAAATCAATATGCTGTATATCCTCCGTTGCCTTCTCAAGGTCTGTGATGCTGGCCATTTTTATCCCCAATATTTCACACGTAAAGCCCTGTTGCACTCATACAAATTAATTATGAATTAAACTGTTAACATGTAACTGTTTTCCTGGAAGTTTTTTTTTTTAAGTACATGCACTACTATTAACATCATCTACATAAGCTTCACTTAATACATACACAAATAATGCAGGATTGAAAACATTTAGCCTCAACTTAATAGGCATATTTTGCGAATACATTATCTGCTGGTTTTTCCAGTCCTTTTTTGGTTTATCCCTAAACGATGTGAAAATTTAGTGGTAAAACTGGTTCAATGTAAAACAAGGGAACTGTACCAAGCTAGAAAAGGGACAAAGATGAAGACAATCTACGTTTCAGGGCACTACCCCTTCATCAGGACGACACAACAAAACGACGAAAAAACTAAGGAAAAAGACTTAGCTGCAGTAGATACGAAAGCAGCGCAGAGAAAGAGAAAGCAGCGCAGGTAATGGGGCGAGAGAGAGAGAGAGAGAGGGAAGGAGGTGAGAGAAAAAGGTTCAGGTACCTTAAGCACTGACCCTCCCCCTCCTTACTTTTTCTCTCACCTCCTTCCCCCTCTCTCTCTCTCGCCCCTTTACCTGCGCTGCTTTCTCTTTCTCTCTCCCCCGCCCACTCTCCATCCCCCCCCCCGTTCTTACCCAGCTTGCGATTGGCTGCCCCTCTTTTTAACCCTTCTTACTCACTGTCCCTTGGTCATTCTCCTGCTTTGCAGCCAACGCGCCACATCTACTGCAGTTAAGTCTTTTTGCTTTAATTTTTTTCGTCGTTTTGTTGTGTCGTCCTGATGAAGGGGTAGTGCCCCGAAACATGTAGATTGTCTTTGTCTTTGTCCCTTTTCTAGCTTGGTACAGTTCCCTTGACCCTTGTTTCACATTTGTGCTTATCCTACAAGCGGCAGTCACTTGTTTTTCTTTTATATTTTAGGTAAAACTGGTATTACCTCATGCTTGCAATGTTTTAATTGCACTGTTACTAGTAATAAGTACATTTATTTAATTATTTTAGTAATTTTGGCTGATACTGTGGGTAAAGATGCATTTCCATAATTTGTAGAAATACTCTCATCGACTAGGATAGCTTTTTAATCAAATGATGACATCGTCAAGGGCTACTAATCGCTTTTTTAAAATCATATTTGTTAAGCACCTGTCTCTGCGACACTTGATGCACCGTCAACGTTGATAACTTTTCTCGCCGGGGGATACTTCGCTCTTCTGAAGGCACTTCACGGCCTGATAATCAACAATTTCAATTACAATGGCTGACACAGTAGTCTCCACTTCTCAGCCGTTGATCTTGATGACACTCTGGTCTACTAAACGTGCTAATCTTTGCATTTATGTCAAATGTTACATATTTATCTTCTGTTAAATCCTCTGTATACTCTTTCTAGTCATTCTCTGCAGAACCATACGATCAAAAAACCAAATTCTAACATTCATTAGAGAAATAAAACGGAAACGAAAAATAAAAACCCCAAGCCCTGTAAGGGGAGTTTACTCTTTTGGAAAATCGCTTGTTTGGAAATAATCTCCCTGGAGTTGCTTTGCAGGTTGTTAATAGTGCAAGATTTTTGCAAGCATCTGAACATTTCCGAAGGTAGGTGGGCAGTGTGGCAAGGGAAACAAGTTTTTAGCCGAAAAGCCAGTAGAAAACATTTTCTGATTAAAAGAAACGAGTTCTATATTAGCAGAAGTCTGATCCGATGATAAAACTAATAGATCCATTTTGGCATGGGTACTTCTATCCGCACGACTCCAGGTCGTGCGCTTTCGGGATGCGTTCTTCTGTCCGCACGACTGGTCGTGCACCTTGGGGGTACATTTTTCTATCCGCACGACTCGTCTAGCTAAAAGTTTGCAATCGATGACTCCGAAGCACGGGAAGTCTGGATGCCTCGTGTTAGATAAAATTTAAATGGAAAATTATTTACGAAGTAAAAATGTGAAGGCAGTCGCTTCTAAAGCTGTTTCCACCGTAGAACCATTCTGAGGAGTCGCTTTACAGGCCACTGCCAAAATTTGAAAGAAACTTGACAAACAATTGAAACATGCATGTACTTTTAGGATCTTAGCATTATCGATCCCTAATCATACAATAACAGCTGGTCGTGCGGATAAGAGAATGTACACCACCATCGCACGAAAGTCGTGCTGATAAAAGAATGATCACCACTAGCACACGACTCCTCCACACGACTGCACGAGTCGTGCAGCCAGTCAAAGAAATTTTATCCGCACGAGTTTGCGATTTGTGCGCTAGCGCCCCCTATTCTCTTATACGCACGACAGCGTTTTTCTGTTCGCTCTTGTGGGACAGTACACCTGATCGATGGTGTTATAAATGCGAAGTTTACACATACTGTTTGTCAGTTTTGTTTCACATTTAACAGTGTTTCCGAATTAGTTTGAGGACAAAGAGAGGCAGCTTGTTGTGACCAGAATTTGCCAAGATTTTCCGTAGCGGTGGTTAGAGCGCTCGATCGATTCAGCGAAGTCGTGTAGGTATTCGAAATTAGTTCATGCCTTCCCCCTCTTTAATTATTCCGTCCCACCACGTACCACCACCACATCATTAAAAAAAAAATTAGGGTGGGGGGGTAGTGAAGGGGGTAGACAAGATTAGGGAAGTGGTAGGGTGTGGTTAAATTTACGATTGGCAGCCACTGCGCCTTCATTTTTTTTTACATCGTAAATTTTCTCGTTTATTTAAATTTTATCTCGCATGAGGCACGCAAACGTCAAATGGTTTCGTAGTCACCGATTGCAACTTTCACCTACAAACGACTCATGCAGATAGATGGACGCGTACCGAATTAAGCGGCCGACCGTGCGGAGAGCAGAGTACATACATTTATATACCCCGAAAGCGCGCGACCGTGCGGAGAGATCAAGAGTACATACATTTATATACCCCGAAAGCGCCCGACCGTGCGGAGAGAAGAGTACATACATTTATATACCCCGAAAGCGCGCGACCGTGCGGAGAGATCAAGAGTACATACATTTATATACCCCGAAAGCGCCCGACCGTGCGGAGAGCAGAGTACATACATTTATATACCCCGAAAGCGCACGACCAGTCGTGCCATTCAGTTTTCGGAAGGCCATCTCTCCGTATCATTAGCAAATACTGCTAATACATATAGCAACCGTTTAGTATATGAGACGGACTGTACAATGGGGATTGTATGTACTATTTTCGTCTGCTATACAGTGTACTTGTTAATACTGATCTCGAGGAATCCTGGTAAACCTACTTATATCGATCTTATTTTCAAGCACTGTTTTATACAAAGCTACTTTGTGAACTTTAGAACGATTTTGCATGGATGTCCGTCAGATAACGAGGAAATGGTGATATACATGGTATTTCATCGTGTGTGTGTGTGTGTCACGCTGGTACTTTGAGTAGAACAGTTAATTTTTGCTCCACATCATCTAGCCTTGTGCGTACAGATTTCTGTAAAAGAGCCAGGAGATATTCATGAAATGAATAAAGTTTTAAACCACATATCTTTGAAAGTTTAAATTAATTTTTAAAAACTGAAAATGCTCGCGTTGACAGTGAGAAACGTGGTGGCAAAGGCCGTGACTTCAGTGAGTTCGACGAAGTGAACTTCCTGGGATTAAGACTAAACTCTAAAGTGTGCCACAGCGGCCGCGTATTAGATATATTCGACGATAGATCTATAGTTTATAGTCGTACAGGAGGAGGAAGAGTAGGGCGTGTATGTTGATAACGTCGCACTCGAATGCAACAGTAACGCGGACGACGACGGCGACGATGGTGTCGTGATTTCTTACGTCTGTTGTGATCGGGCTCCCCCTTCCTGTCTCACTATTGAATAACCTTTTATTGTGGCTTAGCTATAGCCTGTGAGTATACGCGAAATGTTTCACTCATCGATTTCATCATAGACTGACGTCTGTTCTGACTCACTCATCAATAAAATTAACAGTGTACTAATCATCACATGATGTAGCTATATCTTCCTGTAGCTGCACGAACGTTTTTTTTTAAATCTTAGTGCGCATAAGGATCAGACGATGTTAACACTGCATACATACGTCACGGGTCACGCGCAGCCCGGCAGAGAGTGACACGCGCTTCACATTCTGCCCGTTATACAACGCTTATGACGCCCTCACGTGACCTCCATTCACACAGACGAACTCTGTTTTGTACAGTGGCTGCTCTCGAGTGGAAGTGAGGCCCGCTCGATGCACTGTCTTCCCGGAAGTCAAGTAAAACCGTATCCCTCGTCAGACGATAAAACGTGAAACAAGATTGAGTCGGCCCTGTGACTGACTGTGGCACCCTGTGAGGGTGGATGGCCGGCCGTTTGTCGTCAGAGCGACAAGATCTTGACAGGCAGGTCCACCGAACACATCAGGTCAGCCTTGTGGTAGCAATTAGCATAACTATCGTATTGCTTGTATTTTAAAAACACGTGTTGTCGCAAATGTGGTGATCTGTTGCGATCATAAATGGCGCTACATTTATAACGGGCCTTCTGGTCCACCCTGTGTGGATGTGGTGTCAGAGCCTCGAGCATGTCCGCGTCAGTGTGCGTGGCTTGCCGGACTGCGATCTCAACAGAATCTTTACAATCGTCTCGAAATCTGGCATTACAGGGAGAGAAGGATAGAGATCTCAACACCTGCAGTTGCCATCATTACTTATATTCTGTTCCCAACGGCTGGGTCGCAAAGCAAAAGGGCTGACAAAGTGGACATTCATCTAATGTTTATACTATGTAGTTATATGTGCTGAAAATTAATGTTATCGGCCTTTACACTGCGTATATTATAAAGCCGAATTTGTGTGTGTGTGTGTGTGTGTCTGGGTGGCTGTGTTTGTTACACAAATCCGCACGCTGAACCGATCCACACCAAATTCGGCACGCGGGTTCCTTTTCACCCGCAGATGGTAATAGGCCATATTTCGCCCCTGTACCTAGGCCTAAACAAAAATGAAATAATAAATATGAACACACCCTTCACGAGTCATGTTCACAGCGATCAGTGTGCAAGGATGATCAGCACATAGTCTTTTCCCTTTCGTACGAAGAGTACTTTTCCTTGCCTCGCTTGACAACAGGGAGACGGCAGAACTTCAGTGTGCGTGGAAGTCGGTTCAAGCAAACCACAGGAGGCAGCCATGGCGACAGACAACGTGTGCAGGTGACAAAGCAGAAGTGAATCGATGAAACACCGCAATGCACGTGCAAATCTTGTGTAATGTGAACACCCCGGATCCACGTCCAGTAAAGATGTCACGTTTCTCGTCCTGTCGGCTTTACGGGACAGAACATGCAGCCACCGCCAACACACTCAGGGGGACAGCTTGGAGCAGCCAACAGTGTCACCCTCAGCGACCAGGCGATTAGGAACAGGCTGCATAAGGCTACCCTGGGTTCAAGACCTGTCTATCGCGCTGCTTGCCTGGCCGGGCCACGGCGTCGTCGGGCTTGGACGCGTCAGCAGTGACGCAGACTTTAGGGTTGTGTCCCATTTTTCGAGATTGATTCACGATGACAGAATCTGCATCTGGAGCCAACAGCAAGGACGTTATCATGATGCCACTGTGAGGGAGCCTAACCCAAAATTGGTGGCAGGTCCATCGTGGTTTCGGGAGAAAGGGGCATTGGCTACAGAACACCCCATGCACCACCTTCAAGGTAGCTTTACTCGCGTGGCCTTCGAGTAGGATGTTCTTCAGCCAGCAATGCAGACAGTGCGATCACATTCTTCAGGAAGACGATGCCACACCACACAGTGGTCTGGTCGTAACCATCTTCTTGCAGCAGCAGCAAGTAGCTCGCGTGGACTGGCCAGCAAATTCACTGGACCTTAACCTGATCGAGCACCTGTGGGATGTTGCCTGCGGGCAAACCACCCACCGCCAGCTGTTCTTTTTGCTTCAGCGGGAGTGGCAGGCAACCCCACACAGGACTCTGGGGCAATTGGCTCACTCCTTGCGACAACGGTGCCTTGCTTGCGCGAAGACCAGTGGAGGTCACACGTTTTTTGACAATATTTTGTGTTGCACCTGTTTTGAGTTTTGTATAGGTTGGTTTTGTCCTTCATGGCAGGAATCTCGGTGTTGCAACGGAAATAGCATTTTAAATCTGTTTCTTGTCGTTATTTTGATGAATGAGGTGCACTTCAGCTTCACTGTGATTACGGGTTTGCGTTTTGGTATCCCGTAGCGCAGTTGTTTGTTGCTGCGGAGATACATTCAGCATGACTGGTTGTTGAGTAGACACCGAATAGACTGGATACTGTGTGCATGCGGTAGGTATCAGTGCAGTATTTGGGCGTACTGTTTTATCGCGCTATCCTTTGACGGAGCTAGTGAGACAGTAAATACCGATAGATTACATTGTGAAGATTATTTTGGCCTTAAGACACAATGCTAAACTGCAGCATCTGAAGACTGTTCAGACACAAACCTAGCGAGGAGACAGGTGTGAGCTCACAGGAGGAGACAGGTATATGCATGTACTTATGCCGATACTGGCCTTCTGTTGCAGACAAGCATCAACGTCATCATGGGCCCCGAGCCTCTGCACGCGTCCTTGTCGGAGCGGTCACCGGTAGGTGTCTCTGTGCTCCTTTTCTGTGTTTGTCAACAATTTTAGTGCCCAGTTTCTGTGGATACCTTATTATCTTTAGATGCTGTAGATGTGGATACTTGTAGATGCTGACCTAGGGCAAGATCTTGATGTTTCAGTTTGTGCAGTGAAGCTTGTAAAAATGAAACAGTGGAGTCCCGACTTGAAAATTTTAAAAAATAATATTTTTATTGCAATAACTGCCACAATCGGGGGTGGGGTGGAGGAGGAATGGAGATCGAAGGAAGAGGAGGTAAAGAAAACAAAGGAGAAAGGCTTATGTATTTTGAATCTTATCGCGCTGTACGCTTGTCATTTCACCCTGCGCTTGGGCTCACTTTGCAGGCGGATCACGAACATACGGTCGTAACGATCGGTTGCATGCCCAGGAATGAAATTATTTCCGTCGTCGGTGACAAAAAATGGTAAAATGCTCTTCAGTAGCCGTTTGTATATGACAATTATCGGCATCAGAGTTCTACTGTCAACTAGTTATTTGCCGCCATAAGTGAAACTTCTATCAAGAAAAGTCATTCCCTACCAAAACATCCACATTGTTTTCCGCCAAAGTGCGTGTTTGTGTATTGGGCGGAGGGGGCACCGTCCAGCAGATAGGCTAGGTGAGGGGGTGCTGTCACCACGTAACACGACTGCGGAAACGGGCAGCTCAAATGTTGAAAGACGGAGAACTATGAAGAGCGGCAGTAGTTTGGGTTTGGTAGACAACAGAGGTGTCGGTGCCTATTGGTACCCATCTAGTCTAGTCTGTGCAGAAGGGTAGCCCCTACAGAACGGTACTGTTGCAGCTGCGTTGGAGGAAGTGGGAAAGGGGGTGGGTAGGTCTACGAACCCTTCTCTTTACGCAAAACGCTTCTCTCAGGAAATCGCAAGGTGTCTTCATTCGGGTCTTTTCTAACACGCCGATGTCGCAAAGGAGTGCACTGAGATTTCATTGGATGAAGTTGCGAAACACGTGTTCAAAGAGATGCTCATGCCCTCTTTATCTTGACAACAAGTTACATGGATGCGACCAAGCACCTGCCCTGGCCTGCCCCCACCTTCTCCTATGGGAACAACTAACCACGTACGCTGTCATTACAAGGCAGAACGAGACCTCATATGGCCTTTGAGTTTTGCGGCAATCGGTGAAGTTCAGTGGAACAGAAGTGAAAATTAAGGTTGAGTCGTGCGGCATTCAGAGTTCTGTAGAAGTCTTGACTGCCCACATTCAACAAGCTCTGCCCAAACTGTGTACTGGTGCTGGGAAATACTGGGATTAACCAACAGCCTTCTGCCATCGCGCAGAAGAACTCGCACAGGTTTTGGGATATTTATGTTTTTGTTATGCGGGTTATTTGGCTTGTTGATTACACAGAAAATCTCAACTTATATTAGCTGTATATGAAGAAATAAAACTGTTACTTTTCCCTACTTCATACTACAGACAATACAGAAATGCACGTTCAACAATAGGAAGAATTTAATTATGAAATGTGGCTGGGGGGCGGGGGCAGAAAAGAACGGAAACAGCAGTACGTTTGCGGTTTAGATTTCCTCTGATCTATTGTAGACCCTAGTGATACGAAGTCCTCATGCACGTGTTATCGTAGTTCTACCTCCAGCCAGCTCGCAATGATCAGGACAACGGGGCTTAATCTATTTAACCTACTCTCGTATACTTCCACACACGTGCTTCCGAACTCTGCCAAGTAACGGTAACCAAGTTTTTCAGTAACTCAACCGTTCAAATGGCACTTCACTGTCTTCTATGCATTACGAAAATGTATTTGGGTCCCAAAAGTCTGGGTCCTAGAATGTCACACGGAAGTTGCATGATTGTCTGAAGTCTAGATCTTCCGGAATTTCATAAGTTGGTAATTCCAGTCTGCAATAAAACCCTTTCTGGCAATTTATCCAGGATAGAAAATTCAAATTGGAAAGAAAACTTCGATAGTCTCGGATTTGTAGCTGACATTCTCAGCATACCTACTGTCTCCAGTCAACGTCAGGCGACCTCGATCATAGATACAGTAGTCGCAAACAATACGTACTGTTAGCGTTCGTACCACATGCGAACCATAGCCAATTAAGAGCAAAGAAGTGTATATACGTTAAATAGCTGTAGATTTCTTCACAGATAAATACGTCCGATTCCCGGATATCAGTAACCTTTAGCTTGTCATCATCACGTTTTCGCGACTCAGTAAGGTTTTATAATATGGGTCTATCAGTTTCCTGGGCGGAAATCACGATTGACGATAACAGGGCAACGAAACCTCACTGAGATAAGTGTAATTGGTACACACCAGGGGAGAATTAACACAAGAAAAACAGGTGACTGCCGCTTGGAGGAAAAACCTTTCTTAAATTTAAGACAAGGGAACTGGACCAAGCTAAGACATGACAAAGAAGATCGAAGACAATCTACATGTTTCGGGGCACTACCCCTTTATCAGAACGACACGAAAACGACAACAACGAAAACAGAAGAAGAAAAAAGAAGGAAAAGACTTAGCTTCAGTAGATGAGGCGCATTACGTTTTCCTGCTGTCCAGCCCATGCGCCACATCTACTGAAGCTAAGTCTTTCCCTTCTTTTTTTCTTCTGTTTTCGTTGTTGTCGTTTTTTTCGTCGTTCTTGTGTCGTCCTGATGAAGGGGTAGTGCCCCGAAACATGTAGATTGTCTTCGTCTTTGTCGTGTCTTAGCTTGGTCCAGTTCCCTTGTCTTAAATTTGAGAATTAGCACGCTAATGTGTATGTTGTCTTACAAAAGATATTTGGTTCGGGCTTAAGGGTATAGCGCTTCACACACCCAGATTCTCTCCTTGCTGACTAAAAGGATAAACTAAAAATAGACTCTGTTACCACTTCTGGGTTTTAGATCGATAGTTGATCAAAAGTGATCAACTATCGATCTAAAATCCAGAAACAGATGAAAAGGAAGGAAGTGCAGGTTACAGGGCTAAAGTACGTAAAAAATGGGCTGACGATTTTCCGGTAAAAGACCGACCTAACAATAAGTCACAATTACAAACAATAAACGCAATATCCAGTACAACAACCACAACATCTAAATATATTTCAAAGTAACAGTAGGGGAAAGAGACTTCATATCCTTGGGAAACAGACCTCATACACTGGCCACGTGGTGGCCAAGATGGCGGCAGTCCAACTAGCGCCTCAACACGTGACTAGGGCAAATACAAAATCCATCAACGTCATCCCAACTCATCCCTGCTTACGTTCTACTTCCCCATAAAGACTTAACCATGAGCTTTCTCACGGTAACACATTACTTTACAAATATATTCCCCCATTGCATACATTGCAGGGGAAAACATGATCGGCCTCCTGACGCCGTCAACACAACTTCATCAATACATTTACGACAGTGCAGTACACAAGGTTATCGTTCTCTTACAAGTTCACAAATACCAAATGCAAAATACAAAAAATGCAGTCGTACCTCTGCAAGTAGAGACACCAAGGAGAGGTTTGCTCTCCTTCGTGGTGGCTGGTGGTTTTTTATATTTAGAGGGACAGTGGTACCACCTCGGGTTATTTCGCACGATGGGGGATGGGGTCCTCTATTACTAAGCTATGCACTGAAAGAACCACCAGACTGACGGCTGCAGTAAGATGGTCAGTGCGGGGAAGTGGCCGAGTGGAGTTTGCACAGTTCGTGTTTAACTCCAGGAAATAATCCTCGGCCACACCAGGATTCGAACCAGCAACATCCATCTGTTATAACTCCAACAAGAGGTACTGGCAGCGCTCAATATAACCGTATGCAGACGCACGTGACCAAGGGAGCTTACCGTGCCCAAACGCGTAGCAAAGAGAGGGCCGAAAGAAAGGAACGTGGCAGATCCTCAAAAAAAGATCTGCCATCCCTTTCTTTATAACGGCGCTAGTCTTCATACAGACGTGTGCATACAGAGAATCCCTGTTTAATGTAGTCAGCCCGCTCACTAAGCGTGTGTTGACAACTGGGATCCAAGACAAACATAGGACAAATACATGAAATCCTCAAGGTGCAAATTATAATAAAGAACAAATGAGGACCGAGCGCTTAAATTATCGAAAGATAACTCCAACAAGAGGTACTGAGGTACAAGAGGCTCCCTTGGTCACGTGCGACTGCATACGGTTATGATGAGCGCTGCCAGTACCTCTTGTTGTATTTGAACTTTTGACCTGCCGCGCACAAGTCGCACTCTGGGGATGTTAACGCAATGGCAGCATCGGCCGAGAAACTAAGAATTAAAGCCGATTTTTCTAATGCTGAAGATGTTGCGCTACTTGAAGGATATCGCGCGAAGAAATACGAACTACAAAGCAAATTTCAGTCATCTCTATCAAATCAGAAAAAGCTGCATGTGCAGCTGTGACGATTGCGGTAAATGGTGTTTGTACAGTCAGCAGAACAGCAGACGAAGTAAAAGAACGTTGGGGCGAACTGCAGCTTAGGGCACCCCCCAACATGAGGAGGAGGAAAGCAAGAGGAAATGGCAAATATCGACCTCATGGCCGATCTTTGAAGATTCCGCTTTAATTGAAGGAGTGGCAGCCGGCATTGATAGTGGGCACACAAACCAAGAATCAGGTTGGTTTAACAAAATGCTTGTAATTTGAATAGCAAATACCCCAGAGGTCCTGGAACATAGTTTTCTGTAAATCTCAATATGTTGCTCTGAGCTTCAGTACTTAACAGAAGTTAATTCCTTGTCAAAAAATCATCTTTACAATGGTTGAAAATATATATGGCAATACTAAACTGCACGTTTTGCGACTGAATTATGTACGTATTAAGTCCACAGGTTAGCAGAGAGGGAAGACTACTGTCTGTGCATTAATATTTTTATATTTTATTCAGTTAAAAAGTATTAGTTGATACAAACATGTATCTACATGCATCCATGCTTATATTCACATATATAGATTTATCTGATACATTATGAATGAACCTTTCAACCTTAAGCCAAGTTGTATTTACAGTAACAGCGAGAATTTTCAATGCACTAGTGATTTGGTTCATTTCAGAATGTGGCAGAACTTCTCCAGTTATTCCAGACTGTGGAAGAGTGCTGGAAGTCGTTGCTGACAACAATCCTGTGTCTGCCACCCAGCTATACAAGCCACCCACCTTCATCACAAAGCAGCTGCAGCATCAGTCATAGCTCAGCTGGGCATGATGAAATACAGGGTATGGCTGAGACGAGCATTCGCCAATACCCACCCAGTTTCTCCACTGCCACCAGTGAGTCCACTCACTTTGTTGGCTTACTCCCAGTCTAATGGATATGAATGAGCATTAACATAAAAAAGTAAAAAGACTACCGGCATATACTGGCATAGAAAAAGGTGCGCCACTGACAGAACTAAACACTGGGGTTGGAGAGAAAACTCCTTTATCCCACAAATGAATGTAAACTGAGGAAATAGAAAGAAAAAGGTAGAAAAAACCCAAGAACTCCTGCGACATCTTGTGAGTGCTTTAATTATGAACTTTATGTACATTTGTCAGTTCATATTACCATCTCCAGGATTACAGAAAATGAGGATTTATACAGTAATATTTAAAAGAACGCTGATGTAAGGATGATTGTAACATAAAAGCTATGCCAAAGTTCACTTTCACAGACACTACAGTAGGAAAGGTGTGTCTTTCTATGGTCATATACTTTGTTACATACCCCTTCAGCCTTCCCATTAATCTTCATATTTAAAGACAATGAAAGTGTGCCTACAATGATCAAATCAAGCACATTCAGTCTCCATAGCTTGGATGTTTGAAATAATACTGAGTTCAAAAATCAAAGAGTTTAGTCTGGACCATACATTAGTATTTTCTTTGGAGTGCTATATGGGTTAGGTGCATTTTCCATGGGGATTTTGCAATGCTTATAGCTGTCATTCTTTTAACAGCAAAGTAGCTACAATATTCTTGTATTATATACTCCTAACTCTTTGCAAAATGACTTCTTTAGCCTTTAAAACAGCTCACTTTCAGTGAAAGGATAATTGTATTTTAACCAAATTTTTAAGGTCGCCCTGGCCTTTGTAGTGCAGTGAGAGCTATATCATCTACATGTATGTCATAGTACATGGGTGGAAAAATTCCAAACATAACAAATTGACCATTTACAGCATAAGCACACCAAAGTCACGCCTGCGGGGTAGGGGTAGTGGACAAACATCAAAAGTAGCCCAGGTGACAATAATCTGCAAGTAAACACCTAATGGTTTTGTATGTCATGTTAATTGTTGTATTTTCTGTGTCAGATGTGGATACTGGGTACAGCAAGAGACTGGGGTTGGTCTCTGAAACTCTCAGTACCAGACGCCATCAAAGTGACAACCAGTCAAACCTCAAACAGATGAACTGTACAAAGAATATCTGAGGAAGAGCATTGTACTCTGGGACAAATAGAAAAAATTCAGATTGAAATAGACACATTGAAAAATGGAGAATTTTTTTTACAAGTCAGTTGGTTTCTTGTTTCTTCCTAGTAAAATGGCATCGATGCCTGTTTTGCTTTATAACAACTGTAATAAATGATCTCCAAGTGGGACAATCTACATCTGACATTGCTGCTTAAGAAGAACCTTAGTTTCCTGTGTTAAGTTTTTATTTTTAAATGTTTTTTGCTGTTGTAAAAGCCTGCATGAAGATGGGTATTAAAACATAATGTATCTTTTTTGCTGGTTGGACAGCCTAAACAATTATTAGTATAAACACAATAAACCACAAGCTTGAGTCACAGAGAAATTATTATACAGATATTATAATTATTATTTAAAAGAAACTAGGTAAGGAAGACTACAGCTGCAGCAGAATAGTGAAGCAAGGTCAGTGGTTCTGAGGATTGATCACAACCATAAGTTTCACTTACTTGAGTTTCAAGTTATTTTTAGTACTTTATTTACGTTTAAGTCCATTAAGATTTATTGGGTAAAATGTAGACCATTTTGATTTTTTATTTGGGTAAAAAAAGATGACATTTTCATTACACTCCAATCAACTAAGCATCAGTGTGAATAGTTTGCTTAAAAGCAGTTCAGAAGTTAGGATCATTTTAATTAGGGCATACAGTTGCCCAAGTCATGTATGTGGCACAAAGCACACTGTAACAGAATTTCTACGAATGCTGTTTTCTTTGTGACATTTTTAAATACAATACTTTATGTACACTGTATATTAAAAAATACAAATATTCTTGTTTTTGTTGGCTATTCAAGACTGTTACAGCTAACTGTGCTATTGAAAATATTTTTAGCCTTCCCCATGTGTTCTGTCACTGTACATTAATGGAGAAGACTGTAAATAAGTAAGTAGGAAGTGAGGCACATATCAGGACGGAATAGCTCAAGACAATTTTATGTGCTGCCACACCTGGGACTGCTGTCATAACACAGGCTTCAGTCCCACCCAGTCACTGTGTCGACTAGCCTGAGTGCAGGAGAGGAACTAAATTATCAGTGTTTTTTAGTCATTTATATGGCGCACATTCCACTGATCTCTTGCCTTGGAAGTAAGTAAATTATCCATGAAACCACCAATCATCATCATCATCATCATCATCATCATCATCATCATCATCATCATCATCATCATCATCATCATCATGTCTTGTAGCCTTGGTAACCATTGGTGTGCCAATGAAGACTTGGCAACACAAATCCCTTCCTCTCTCAGGTCTCTTACAAGCATAGAGGATGATGGAGATGACTAAGGTCTGCATCAGTCTGATCTTGGATCTGAAGGTTTCAATCAACAAGCCAGCCAGCGACTAGAGATTCCACCCTACTACGTGCACTTTCCACGGTGATATAAAGATAGTAAAATGCTGACTTTGTCTGTCAGAAAGCCTTGATCTAGCCTGATCTGCCTTTGAGTCTAGAAGAACAACTTTGCCAGTTCGTGAGGGCTGCATACTAGGCTCATCACTGCTGTTGCTGTCATCACCATCATCATCACTGTCATCATCTTCATCTGCTCAGGGGTGCCAGACTCAATAGCCATGTTATGCAGTACAAGACATGCTGTGATAATTCTGCAGGCCTTGTCTGGACTGTAACCAAGCTCACTGTGGAGACAGTGAAACCGGCGCTTGAGAACCCCTATGCACCGTTTAACTGTTACACGTGCAGTCACAAATGAATTGTTGTATCGCCTCTCCTGTGGGGTCTGTGGGTTCAGAATGGGGGTCAACAGCCAGTCCCGCAAAGGGTAGGCACTGTCTCCCAATATTATCCCATCAAGCAGCTTTGGGCGGTCCTCAAAACTTGTCCATACAGAGCTTTCCCTCAGTATCCGGCATCATGAACTGATCCTTCAAAAAGTATAAACACACAGTGCTCAAGTTTGTGGCTCCTTTAAATTTTGTTTTTTAAAAAAACCCAAAGTAGTAAGGCACTAGTAAAAGTGCATCAATGTTCCCTCTAATGTTTGTTGATTTGCAAAGAAAAAATGTGTGTGCACTTTTTTATTCATTGTTCAGTGAGAGACTGAGATTTGCATTACCTGCTTTCAGAAACTATGTAACCATGTATGTGTCAAACAACAGAAAGCTCAAATCATACATGTGGTACATTTCACTTCACCGTTGGAGATCATTAATGAACACTAACATTTCTAACACTAACAGCTAGATATATGTATATGTTTATGTAGCTACACATTTCTGATAGACTTATGTGTAGTCAGTTTCTGTCCATGCATGGCCCTTCTGATCCAGTACATATGCATGTGGTAATCAGCTGCCAGTGGTTTGTTATTGAATCCCCATATCTGTAATAAATGAAATTCCTATTCAGTCTGAATTCAAATCAGTATCTTAAACTGACATTTGAGTTGTAAAGGCTGAACAAATATATTGGCTGATTGAGCTGTACATGCACATACAGCACTAGACATTGGTGGGGTGAGAGACACATTACCGGCACATACATTAGCAGCATCAGATATCTCTTCTTGCCACATTGCCCTTATGTTTACGCATCTTCCCACCCTCTCAGCAAGGGACTTGTTTTGTAAACAGTTTCAACGTTACAGTATGATGCATACCTGGGTATTTCACCAGCCTGAGGTCAGCATCGCACACTATCTGAACATTAATGCTGTGCTTTCCGCATCTGTTTACAAATTCGTGTTCGTTCTGTATAGGTGCCTGAATTTGTATTTGTATCCCATCTACTGCTGCCCCAACACTGGGGAACCCGCTCCTTGCGTAGAACTTTCCCTTCTGTCAACTGGCGTCTTCCTGCGTCGGGACATGAATGTACTGTCCGACTCGAGAGCACAGCGCGTTGGTCACACGGTGAATATATCGCCCTTGCCCCAGTTGTCTTGTGCACACGAAACGTCACCGATTGTTATCTAAAAGCTGTTATCTAATAGCACCTGCAAATGTGAGCAACTGACCCCCTTCGCTTGCATTCGTGTTTCAGATCGGGTTGAAGAACATCGACGATACGGCTTACGTCGTTTCTTTGGAATCGAAACCGTTGGTACAGTTCATCGTCACGGTAATTAGCGATCGGATCAAAACGATCTCTGTAAACTCGTGCCGTGTGCCTTTTGTAACGTCGCTGGTATGATTAATTTACGACTCCGGCCATTTTGATTTGGATTTAATCTTCCTGCTGAGAGACTTGGCGGTACTCGGACCACCTCTAAATTTTGGAAAGCCAGGGTTAGCTTCATCAGCTTGATACGGCCAAAGATTATATACGGGTGTCGCAACCAGTCACCAGTGAAGTGACGACCGTGGAAAACCTGAAGACAGTTTTGTCAACAGACAAATGAAAGAGAAACAGCCGTTAGAGGTAAGCCCGATGACGTCCTGCTGGCGGATCGCGCAGGGCGCCAGCTTTCTGTTGGTCCCGAGGCAGGTCATGTCAGCATATAATGTCAGTATCTGTCATCTCGCGGCAGCTTTCTTGTCAGTTTTCATCGGGGGCAAGTTTATCATCATATCATAGTTAATCATCATATGGCGGCACTCGGCAGCTTTCTGTTTAGCTGTCATCTGTTGAGCGCTGCCATGACTTCTTGTTGGACTTGTCATCTGTCATTAATTATGCTTTTTAAGAAATAGAATAAGACTAAGGCTACAGTAATCCTGAATAACAGCACATTTGTTTGACATGTCCACTGACCGCACTGGCCTTGATTTTTTTTCACAAGCTACTAATGGCGTTATAGCTGTGTAATGTATAGTGTTGTGTTTTGAACTTATGAATAAGCATTTAAATTGTTTGGACTCTGCATGGTAAAGTAGGCTTAATTATGTGTTGGTTTTTGTTTCCAAATTTTTAAATAGATTTAATGTAGACACAAGATCATCCTAGTATGGCCACACCCGAGGTTTGTTATTTCCTTATCAATGTGTGCCATGTCGCTGCAAAGCTTTGCAGAGGCTCTCCTCTTCAGTAAAAGAAATACCGGAGTGACAGAATATCCCACAGCAATTCGAGTAGGTGATGTCGACATCCCTTTTGCCGACTCAGCAAAAGAAACCTCTGTGTTATTACCTCTAACATGACACTGGACAAACACATATCCAACATCTGCAGATCCGCTTATTTTGAACTCAGGAAAATCAGCAGCTTCTGTCACCTACTGTCCGACAGGTTGCAAACACCTTTGTATGTGCCTACATTCTGTCTAAACTCGACTACTCTTCAGACGATCGCATTCTCTCAGTATCCCGCATCAGGACAGAAACATATGGACAGCGCATGTTCACCTTCTCGACATCCACCCAATGGAACTCACTTCCCCACAACATTCGCCACTCCCCATCACTACAGACTTTCAAACGAAATTTAAAAACTTGTCTTTTCCACAAGTACCTTGACTGACGTCACGACTTCCTGTCCACATTAATATACAACTGTCTCTGTTCATCCTCTCTTATGATACTTTTCCACCCACCTGTGAATGACGGACGATCTGTATCCTAACCTGTTGGTCAGTGTTGCATTCATCTCTCCTGTGTGTGTGTGTGTGTGTTTTTTGTTTTCATTAGAGTGTGTGCCTCGTCCGCGCGAAGTGTGCATGAAATGTGTTCTTGTATGTTAAAAATCTACATTTATTTATTATTATTATAATACAGTACTGACAATAATGTTAATTTTTGATGACCCAAACCTCTTTCTTTTCTGCATCTGTTGAGGTTTGCCATGTAGTTTGAGATGCCTCAAACCGTTTTCCTGATTAGGACCACTGGCCGCTTGATAGTAACATTGGCATAATTATTTGTTTACCAGCACATTGTTAATGATACACATTTAGTGCAGTATTATTTACTGGTGCATTATGGCTCAGCAACTGCTAAGGAGAAGTGGAAATGGTCTCATCATCAACTACCAACAGATTTGCATTTATCCCAAAGTTCATGGATGTTGCTTCTGTAGCGGACAACAGGGATGGTTTCAAGAAGACTTTGTGCTGGAGGAAAACACATTAGAAGCATGAAGACATATTTCTCATCATAGAGGATTATAGCCATTTCTTCTGGACCACTGCTTAGCTTCAAAATGACCTTCAAATTGTGAATGAAACTATGACTAGGAGATCTCAAAGTTAGTCTGGGGAAAGGAGTCTATGTACACTATAGTGTTTTTACCAATGACCCAGCAGAACATGCTGGCAGGACTGACCTGGACAACACCATATGCCACTTGGATCACGGGAACATGTCAGTTGGACCCACGCTGATTGTACATCTGTCCTATTCATAACAGAATCTATAGATTTTATCTGGACATACCGCAGGTAGAGAATGTGTGCCACATGGTGTTTGTATGACACAGGGCTTCAAGCATCCTCACTTTTCCACGCATTTCCACCGCCAGCACAAGTGGGTCTGCCTTTGAAAAATAAATCTGCTGATCAGAAAAATCGACAGTGTTTTAGTTTGAGGTCTATATACAAGTTTTAAATGGTAGCTATAATACCAAAATCCATTTTTATAAGTATATGATGGGTAATATACCTGAAATTTATGCTTACATACAAAAGTTTAAAGATTTGTCTGAAATGTTGTCGTCTGCTCATATTTTCTCGAGTAAATTTCCTCTCTTTTCAAGCCTGGCTGTTTGAAGCCCTGATGACAGTCATGTAATACATGCATGTGTAATTGTCATGTGCAGATTGCCAAGCAGTGATTCATGTTGACAATCATGTTATGTATTTATAATTGTCAACATATGTACTGTAATTCAATGCTTTATGTTTCAGCTGCTTAGCTCTAGTGGCACTGTTCATAAGGAGGGTACCCTGAGTGCAAAGGAGAGACATGAACAACACCAGAAGCTGGGATTCTTTGGCCAGGTGTGGCTGCTGCTGTGGAAAAACTTCAAGCAGCAGAGTCGCAGTGTCAAGGTCACTGTTGCTGAGATCCTGATACCGCTGCTTGGTGCTGCCATCATGCTCGTTGTCAGACAGGTCAGTAAAATGCGTGTGTGTTAGTAAATGTGTCTTTGTTTACAAAATGTGATAGATTAATTTCACAGAAGACAGGTCAGTAAAACGTGTATGTGAGTGAATATGTCCTTGTGTGCAATGTGAGACTGGTATATCAATTTGGCACCAGATGGGTCAGAAAGAGGGGCTAAGATGGAATAAGGAGTTACATCAAAGACTTTTCTATACCAAGACATGACAGCTAAGGGTTTTAAGAAGTGATAGTCAGAACGCAGATTACCTCCCTTTGTTTTGTGCTGCTCTTTACCAAGCACAGCATAGCGAGAAGACTTGCTTACTCGTAGGTTTTATTGTGTCATATTGAATGAAGTTCTGTTAATGGATTTCCCAGATATGAGTACTGTATTAGACTGTATTTTCAGTGTGCATGCACCATGCAATTTTTTGCGGGGTTGGGGTGGGGGAGGGGGAGAGAAACCTATCAAATGTTTCGGAAATCATGTTATATATTGATCTAAATGTACTAAAAGGTTATTTTAACATTTTTAGGATCTATGCATTGTTTTCAATATCTATATCAAAGGTTTGCCATAAGTACTTTTTACATGTTACAACATACACCTTTAAGTATAATTTTTTACTGTCCATGCATTCACATATATAAATATACAATATGCACACACAAGCGCATGCTCTCTACAACAACTGTAAAAGGACACTTGTATAAAACAGTTTCAATTCTACATTATCATGGAAGCATGTTGAACTTAATGGATATTCTGTCTATTTTTGTTGAAATAAAAAAGATCCTTTTTGATTTTATCAGTTTGTTTTCTTTCTTTTTTTTAAAAAAACAAACTTAGTCTAGTGAATGTTTGATACTAAAGAGCAGATGAGAAACAGCTCTACATAAAGAATGGCACACACAGGCTTACTTCTAGTAATTATTACCTTCTGCATGTTATCAGATGACAAACTGAACAATAATCAACATTTCTTGCTTACAACATATTTTACTACATGCTGTCAGCAATAAAACAGATCTACATTCAGTTTTCTTGATTCTGAATTTGTGAAATCATTAGTATTATTATGTACAACTGCAGCAATCATTGAAATCAAAAACATTCCTCGCTTCATTTTTCGGAAAACGAAAAAACGATACTCCATTGCAATCCGTTTTGTAATAGGCATTTGAACTACCAATTTCACTGCAAAGTGCTCCACCTTTCCTCAGTCTTGGCATCTTCAGAACATGTTGGTAGCAGCACAATTCTAAGGAAAACCCTCTTGTAGCGACTTCACCGTAAATCGCTTTCTGTCATGTCTTGGTATAAAGGGTCTTTGTTTACATGTTGCCTGTGGCCAGAGAGACCTCTGTTCCCAGCTTAGCTGCAATCTGTCTAGGAGATATTGATGCTTTATGTTAATTTCTCAAAGGGAAAGGTTTTGAAAAGCCATGTTAACTACAAGAAGGACATTAAGCAATGTCAAAGTGATTGATTCCAGCAAACTCAGCAATGATGAGCAGAAGACCACCAAAGGATGTGTGTGTGATGTTGCTGGTACAAATGCTGAGAGGTCTTTAGCCCATTTTTTAATGCCTTATAATGCTTTGCAATTAACAAACTAGTTATTTAACTAATCATTTCACTAACAATTCAAGCAGTTTTAACCAGCCAGTAAACAGTGTAGTAGAAAGTTATACAAGGAAATAAATTATCTTCTCTGAACCCGATTATTAGGGCACATCAGGGTGGAGTGCCCAACATGCGTCATGAATCTGCTTGTTAATAACTGCACCGTACATGTAGTTCCACGGTACTTTAAGCTGAACGTGTATACATAGCCTGCATAGCCTAAATATTTCATTGTAATGATAAATTTTGGGGTAGAAAATTTCGATTTTACTGAATTCTTTGGAAACATTGAATTCTGCTGCTCAGGTCATTATAGTGACTGACGTGGGGGATCCAACAACATGGCCACCACTGAGCTTGGATTCTGTTCCTACCTCAAGACCGTTTCCCAATAACTACACAATTCTGTATGCGCCCAACACAACCCTTGTCAACACCTTCATGGCTGATGTTGAGACTACACTGAAAAGTCAAGGGGAATCATGTAAGTTTGAAATGAGAAATGAGATTACAAGTGTGCATGTCAAAGAAGTCAACAAAACTTAGAGCCTTCAGTCATGGTTGAGCAGGAAGCAGCCTCAGTTGACAGGCCAACTGAAGTAGTCTTCAGACTGGACTGGAATGAGTGATCCATAAGGGTAGCATACATACCCAGTTGACTGGCTCATAAAAGTAGATTTACAGAGACAACTGATAAGTCCATCTGTGTCCCTTTTTTCACTACTGTTGTACAGGGTGCTCGTATTTGGTGTGGACACTAGGACTGCGGATTTTACAGTGTAGTTCATGACTGGTATACTGTAATATGATGAAAAAGTTTCAAACAGCCCTAGTAAAATCTGTTGACAGGTGAATATGGCAAGAGGAAGAAACTATGTTTAAAATTACGTGTGGGAAAGGGAAAGGGGCAGCAGAATATGCATGTGTATGGTGATGGGGGGGGGGGGGGATGAGAATTACTGTGAAAAAGCACCTTGCTTTTCATATCAGGGAATTGGTTAAGCTTCTCTTTGTATGCCATTGGATCAAATATCAGATGTCGAATATATGTGCTTTTAGAGTGCCTTTTTCTTTTGGCGCAGCAAATATAAAGGGATTTGCCAGTGAGTCATCCCTGGAAAACTTTTATCGTTTTGATGCTGACAATGCCACACAGTTTCCAGTCAGCCTTATATTTAATGTGATGGAATCCATGACAACTTGGCCAGAAGACATCACGTACACCATTCGGCCATATACAAGTGATAACGACAAGTGGCAAACTCGCCAAGTCTTCTCCTTTTATCAAGCGCTAGGTCCTCGCTTTGACAACCTTGCTTGTAAGGAAGTGTGTGTGTGTGTGTTGGTAACATTCTTACATGATTTAAGAGATGTCTTTCATGCATTAAGCAATGTACTTGGGACTTGTGGATGAAGTGTTTATTACAAGACTTTGAGCTGACCACAGCCTGCACAAGTGTTGGTTTAGCTTGGCCAGGCTGACTGACAAGTACACCAGATAATTTGCTGTGACAAGTGACATCATACTTTATGCAAATGCATGATTGTGATAAGGAGCTAGGGTTGGCAGCATTGCCGGTCCAAGCACTTGTGAGCAGCTGAGATATTTATGGTTGAAAGTAAGATACAGTAGAACCCCTCTGTAACGACGCTTGCTATTATTACTTCTCCTCCATTCCGACCAAATGTTTTTAATGGAACATATTCTGTTATATGGGTTATGCCGCAAGTATGACTTTTCCTCAGTTCTGACTTATGACCTTCATTTTGACAATGAGTTGCAACTTTTGGACTGTCAGTTTCAAATTCCTAGGTGACTTGCTGTGAATCCCATCAAGTGGGGTGAGTGCGTGGTCCCCACATCTGCTCTCCTGTCGTGCAATATGTGTACATGATCCTGATTGGTTCTTCATTCTAACTCGTTGGGGCCAGTGGGCAAGCAACATGTGTACACGATCCCGATTGGTTGGTTTGCTCTAGCAAGTTGTAGGCCAGCAGGGAGGAGGGGAGGAAGGGGAGGTGTGTCAGCCATCCATCACATGAGGGTAGAGAGGGAACCACACACCCATCCCCCTACAGTAGCATCGTCAATTCATTCCAAAAGTAGCATCCACAGCAATGCCATCTACATCTACTTCAAAAAGAAAACAGCAAACCCTTGAAATGCTTTTCCATGTTGCGAAGATGAGAAAGAGAAGAGAAACTGCGATGTTGATCAGGAAAACAAATTCAAGCAATAATCAAGAAAGAAGTGATCATCCAGAGGTGGGAAAGTGGAGAAAATGGGAATTGAAAACATGTGAAAGTGTGCCAGACATCAGCAATGACGGACCATGAAGCTGATTTAAGAAAAGACATTGTGTACAGTGATGGAGTATGGCGGTGACAACTTGATGGCTTCAAATGGTTGGTTACGACTGTCATCACATGGGAGCTTCCTTTTTCTCCTAACATGTAATTTCACCTTCTCACTCCACAAGACTGCCGTTAGGAGGATGACGTGTAGGTGGAAACGTTACAGTATTACTTTATAATTTTTAGTTATCTCACTGCACACCGTAGCCCAGGCCCTTACCTACCTACAATTTCTCCACAACACAAAAAATCGTAGACTCTTTAATACAGTGAAGGAAAGGAGAATATTATTTACAGAATAGAATATCTAGGCTCACAGGGAGAACAACTCCCAGCTTTCTTTCAGGTTCAACTACATACAATTCCTTCCATCACCTTCTAAACACAAGATCAAGACGCATACCTGATTCAGTTGCACACACACCATGACCACGTGTAGAACACTACACTCGTCACCTGGTTATTTGCTCGGTCTGTACCGAGGGGTGTGCCCCCTCTCTGCTGTCCTGAACGCCAGCATCAGAAGGTCTTCTTGCCAGCTCCTTGGTAATCACAGACTTCTTGTTGTCAAACTCTCCGTGTCCTTTGCCCAAGTCCTGTAGGTGGCGCTGCTCTGCTTGCAACAGTGACAAGGCTTGACCCCAACGACCTTCAGCACGGTGTTCTTCAGGAGAGTCGCTGTAGCAGACAACTCTCAACAGTCGTTTGTGCTGACGTTCCAGCAGAAAGTTTACCTCAGGTTTTGCAGAAGATAACTTGAAATTGTAAACCTGTCCTTTAATTCTGACCCTTTCGTACACAATACTGCATTCACACACACGTGGTCATCAAGACACAGTCATGGCCAAAAGGTTAATACCACCACCTAGTAAATAATTGATATTTTCGTACTATTACGGAGTCTTGCATCATCCGCTATTTTAGGGCACACTAAATGGAAACATTGCAGTCTAGGGCACTAGAACATTGACATCATGTAAGAAGTCCTCGAGGGAAAGATATGATGAAAAATACACCATACAGAAGATGAAACATCCACCAGGCCAGATGATTTGGGGTGCGATATCAAAGTCTGTAACTGCTGGTTTATATTTTTTTGGACCCTGGAATGACGATGAATGGCCAAAGTACCTGCAGCTGCTGAAGGACAAAGTGGTGATACACATAGACATAAATGTTTGCACAAGATTCATGCATGATGGTGCCCCATGCAACAGAGCAAAAATTGTGCAGGAATACCTTCAGAAGGTCAATGTCAAAATGCTGAAATGGCACAGAAATAGCCTGGATTTGAAACTTAGTGAGTCCTGTTGAAAATTAGTGGGTTCATGTGAAAGATAAGGTTGCTGACAAACAGCCATCCAGTGCCAAGATGTTTGTTGAAGCTATAAAGAACGCTGGGATCTATGGCATCTCAAAAGATTATTGTCAAAAACTCATCTTCAGCATGCCTCAATCCATTCAAGCGGTTATCAAGGCAAAAGGTGGACATGCAAAGTACTAAATAATGAAAGAAATTATGGGAGACAAAGGATGTTAAACAAAACTGACACTTAAAAGTGAGTATTGCATTGTTATTTTCTTTCTGTGTGGTGTTTACATCATTTTTGTTAAAAAGTGTTAGGTGTTCTTAAACTTTTGGCCACAACTGTATAGCAATTAACCAACCATGACAGAGACAGCAGTACTCACAGCTCCGTGTTCCTCCTTGCCCTGCCTGTACAGGCACATAAAGTGGACCTGACCTACCTCTGCCTCTGGGCAGTTCATCCCCTTGAATCTATCAAAGCCCTGATGGTCGACACCACAATCTTCAACAGCTGTCTTTGTTAAGTAATTTCTCCCTAATTAACTAACCCTGTATCTGGCCAGCACATGATGCCTACATGAAGGCTGTTATCCAAATCCAGTCCGTGCCTGATAGCTATCAAGTCCCAGTAACACCTCGTCACGCCATAAAACTGGCGATGCTCATCACCCTTGGCTGGAAGTGTGAACCGGGCCCCTGGGGCACATAACTATTGCTCCCACCTGGCCTGGCAATTGCATAACGGAGCCAGGTGGCAGCTTGAACAAGGGGATTAACAACATAGCATAAGCAAGATGGCTGTTGATGGATCACACCTAGACTCTGTAGGGTAAATCCCTTGACCCACTAAAAATCAAAACTTGACAGCAACATTGGGTCATTGGACATGACATACACATGGCAGTGCTAAGGGGTGAGAGGGAATGTCAGCAAGAGTGATATTGAGGACTGGATGAAAAGATTCCCAAGCATTTGTGAAGGATGCCAACTCCCTTTCGTTGAAACTGTACCTTTTTAAATTAATTTTTTGTGTTGATTAAATGGTATGGACAATAAAATTGTGTTGTGTAGTTAACAGTGCTCATAGAGTTCATAAACATTCCTTGATTGTTCCATCTGTCTCTCTTGGTTCTCGAATAAGAGCACCCCTCAGATAAGACTTTTTTGTTGCTTTTTTCAGTCGTAATAGAGGGGTACTACTGTAAATGTAAAATGGGTTTATGTATATAAGATTCAGCGAACCATGGCTGCATGCATACAGCATAGATATGTGTGTAAGGCGTTGCTTTCTCTTCTGTGCCAGACAATGTAACTGTTGAAAATCATAGTGGGTTATTTTCTTCTTTACTAAAGCAGTATAACTTTGTTCATCAAGAAAATAATACAACATTGTTATTATGTAGTATCAATCTGTTATCATGTATTAGAAGCAAATAATGTAGCATTGTTCATAAGGAGACAATGCAAAAGTGTAATAAATCTGTTCACTTTTAATATAAACAATCCCTGTCAGTAGGTAATCAAAAAGTGTTGCTGTGTGCAGTGTACTATAATCGAAGTTTTGTCTTCATACAACGGGTTGTGGATGAACAGCTGATCAAGCACTGGGCACCCAGTGCTTCACTGAACGTCTCCTGGCAGATTAACCGTATCCCGTACCCACCGTACATCAATGATGCCATGGTGCAGGTCCTGCAGCAGAATTTCCCGTCTGTCCTCATGCTGTCCTTCATCCTGAGTGTTATCATCATGAGCAAGAACATTGTTTACGAGAAGGAGCGACAGCTGAAGGTCAGTACATGTTGTGTCTGATGTTGAAACGAGCCTTTAGTTTTCTGAACTTGTGAAATTAGTTTGGTCACCCCAAAATTCAGTTCCTCAGAAAAGATAATCCACTGTGGAAATCCAGTTGAAAGTAATACCCATCTGGATCTTCAACAGCCTGCTGACACTATAAATAGACCAGGTGGGTGAGAAACTGGTCTTGTGCACATGACACAAGTGAAAATGAGTTGTTGTTGGTAAATTTTCTTAGTTCTACTAGTAAAGGAGTAGTGTCTGCTGTTGAGGGATTTTTTCCGAAAAGGTCCTTATCTATGAGATGTCTGTGGTTCAGGGGTAACTGCACTGAAATCCATCCATGCCAGGCTAATGAGTCCGTTGCTTTGAGGCGCCCTTTGTTCCAAGGTGCCATTTTTTGCAGGATCTGGTGTATATGGTCATGAAAACGTAGCCTTGAACTCTTACATCACTTAACCATGTTACCTTGACCTGCATGGATGTGCTACAGGAATCCATGAAACTGATGGGACTGACAGCAGGAGCTCACTGGATGGCCTGGTTCCTGCTGTTCTTCATCTACTTGCTGCTTGCATGTGGCATCTACACGCTGTTCATGTCAATCCCTCTTGGCAGCAAGAAGGCAGTACTGGTCTACAGCGACCCCTCCCTCATCTTCTTTTTTTTCGTGTGCTACTCCATCAGCATCATCACATACTGCTTCTTCATCACAACTCTTGTCAATAAAGGTCTGAAGTGACAGTCTCCAAGACAAATTTTCCATTTTGAAACCCTTTTCTAAAGAAAGGGAAGTTTAAAGAAATGTTCTGAGATCTATTTATAAATAGAATTAACCAAAAATTGTAGTGTGGCCCGCAAGCAGGAGAGCAGGTTCACGGATGCTGGGTGCATGTGTCTAGCTCAGATTTGTGGATGTGAATGCATTTGCATGCATATTCTAGCAAATTTCAGCTTGGCAGTACATGCAGGAGTGTGTGCTACAGAGCTGGGTACCCATATGGTTTTCCTGCGTTTTGTATGGAAATTGCATTTAAATACAAAAAAAATGATTTTGCTGGAAAAAATATGAATTCCAGATTAACGATCTGAATTTTTCTTCGCTGCACTTCTGTTCCATGTTTTGGATGTTTCCGTTTAAAATTGGCATCATTTTGCTGTACCTGAAGGTCAACAGGAACTCGTGCCAGTTCTGCAGTGAAAAAATACTGATTTTGACTTGAAACACTGAAAATAATGATTCTGAATACTGAAAGCTTTTGGTAGGGGTACCCAGGTCTGGTGCTAAGAGAGGAAACAAAAGCAAATCCATTGTTTCAAAGCGTGTGATAGATTGTTTGGTGTCTGCATATATAACAAAAATTGCCCCCAAAAATCACTATTGTCCAAAATTTTTTTCTTGATTCATTTGCAGCCAATACAGCAGCCGCTTTAGCTGGCATCTTGTTCTTTGCGCTGTTTTTCCCTTATTACTTTCTGGAGTCTCGCTATGAAGACATGACATTGACCGAGAAATTCAGCGTGTGCATTCTTTTCAACATGGCGATGTCTTACGGCATGAAGACTGTTGGTCTGTATGAGGGGACAGGTCAGTGTTGTTTTCCTTCGTGACCTCTGTCGTCCATCTTTGTTATCTGAGGCCCTTCTCTCTGTCCTGTCTTTTCATAGCTGAATTCCATCCTGTGATTAACTTTCCTCCATTCAAGAGATAAACATAGGGTATTGTAAAGTTATAATCAACTGCGCAATGCAAGATTCTCAGCTGTCACAGAAATTTGCTGTCAAAATTATATTCAATTGTGCAGGGTAAGGTTGTCATCTGTCACAGAACCTGCTGTCAACAAATGATGAGCAAGCGTATACTAGATGTTTTTGTGGTAGACTTTGGTGGAACCATTCTCAGTTATTTGGGATTAGGCAGTTTTTGGATGTGCTGTCCATGAGAACTGCTGTTGTCGTACAATGGTTTGAATGTTTGTAGAAGGTGTGGTGGTTCTACTGTTTTCCTGACAGTGTCACTTGAAAGCTTGGCTCATTGCACTAGCCTCACTACATCAGTGGGCGAAGAGACTTTTACACCTGCAATCGTTAGCAAGTTTCATCCAGCTTCACACTTGTTTTTTTTTAAATTATAAAAAGGAGGGACACTGTTCATTGGAGTAATTTGTCACACAATATCATTTGGAGCCATTATCATACAGTAGTTTGGGTGTCCAGTAGACTGACATCTAGTGTTGTGTTTTACTGTTATAGTGAGGATACATTGTAGTGTTGTGTTTTGACTGTTGGAGTGATGATATGTTGTAGTGTTGTGTTTTGACTGTTAGAGTGATAATACATGGTAGTGTTGTGTTTTGACTGTTGGAGTGATGATATGTTGTAGTGTTGTGTTTTGACTGTTAGAGTGATAATACATGGTAGTGTTGTGTTTTGACTGTTGGAGTGATGATATGTTGATATGGTGTTTCAATATAAAGGTAGAGGAGCCCAGTGGAGCAGCTTCACAGAGCCAGCCAGTGTGGACGACAACTTCTCCTTGCTTCATGCAATCATCATGCTGCTTGTTGACTCTTTTATCTTCTTCATCCTCACCTGGTACCTAGATAACGTTCACCCCGGCAGGTATGGCGTGCCTCGTCCCTGGTACTTTCCTTTCCAAGTAAGTGACTGAAGAACGTTATTGTAGCGTCATGTCAACGTGTCGTGTGCCGGTGTGCCTTTGTAACAGGGGTTGGATGAAAGAATATGTGGTTAGCTCAATGTCTTGCATATATCCTTATTAGTGAGTTGCACTACGTCAAAGTTGCATACAATTGTAAGATTTTTGTCAATGTGATTACTCACCACATAGTTTCATGGAAATTTGTAGAATATGTTTTCGTTATGCAGTTAGAATAACATTCTTGGTGTGATTCATATTTTAAGTGTAATGAATTAGTTTGGTTATTGGTGTTATTAGACAGACATGATGTTTGCAAGTACTAGAAAGGAATGTATTGATTTCTGAATGTTAGTAAATTTTCTAGTCCTTTTGGCATTTTGTTTTGAGATGCTGTAAAGTACTCGACCAAGCAAGGAAGTGTGGGTCATTTGTTAAATAGTGCAGAATGTTCAATTTCCTCATACTATACCCTGACTCAAAGTGCTAATTTTCCTGATTATATCCTCCCAGTCTATTGCACTTAGACATGCTGCAGGTGGCTTACTGGCAGTTAGAGGATCCCTTCATAAACTGTTCTTTAAGGGACATCTGCCGCTGGGAGGGCAGTACCTTTGGGGTGGCTGTGACTGTTGTTGCACAGCACCTCTGGTCACCCATGTCCCCCTAACCCTACAAGTTTTATTGTTGTTTTAAAAAAGGTATTTAGTTACCAACCATCATTTTGTGCTGCTCTGATGTTGCCTAGCACCAGCATGCTGAATCTGATTTTATCATGCAATTGCACTGTTTGCTGTTCTAATCCAGCTTAACCCAACGCCGTCGCATGCCTCCTAGCTCGTGCCACCCCTATAGACGTACTTTTCAGTCTTTTAAAAAAATTCATTTAAAAAATAACCAAAAACCATAGGAACATTATTTAAACTTGCTTACGAACATCAGTAAACACAGAAAACTCATGCCTTACTTTGTTACTTGGACCTTGTACTGTTATTTGTAAATCCTTTGATAGCAAAACAACTGAAGTTGAAGTACCTCACGATTCATTATACACAGTCTGTTCGATGCTGTTTACACCATGTGCTCGCTCATTTTTCTCTTCCTAATCACTCTCTTGGGCCTTACAGGCACAAATCCTGTTGTCTTCATCCACTTCATCAATGTAAATTTGCAAAACAATGTCATTTTTCTCATCAGTGCATAAATTGAAGAGTAAATCTAGCATTTCTCAAGTGACAGGGCAAGTGTGAATCTGCACTTCACAGTCATTTTTCATTCGCTTTGAATTGTGGTTGGAAACTGGTCTAAGCATCAGTTATACACACAATCCAAGGGAAGTAACCTAAAAAAATGATTCAGCTTTCAAATGTAAGAGTTCTTTGCCTTAGACCCTTAGCCGTTTCCAGCTAAATCCATTTCAAACGGCATGTATAGCATTTTGGCCATTCGTCAGAGATGACTGCGCAGCCTGTAGCTAGGCAACTATATAGCCATGTGGCGGCGTTGGTTAAACCAGCACCACAGCAAAGCCCTGTAGATCTGGTCCAGTCAACTTAAATAAGCTCAAAGTTATGTCTGAGACATTTTTGCATCTTGTTGTAAATGTTGGCTGTTATAGAAATCTTATTGGTGTGGAGGCCAGCAAAAGAGAACACATTCAGTGAATGGAGTAAAGGCTACCAAGTTTGATCATTTTGAACGGGACCCAGTAGGGCTTCCTGTTGGCATAGAAATGGTGCATTTGAGAAAGGTAAGTTCATCTGTCAACTCATTTAGCTGTGCATGAAATATGGTGTTTGTCTTTTAATTGTTTGTAGTGTGGTTCTCTGTGATTCATGGTTTTTTGAGAGGGGATTTGCACAAGACTACTGACAAGGACAGTAAAAATTGTTTGTTCAGGAGATTTTTAAACACTAGAACTGAATCTGAATAAATCCCTAATTCACTTGTTTGTTTAATGATTGCTGATTGTGTGACAAGAACTCATCAACATTTTCGATTATTTTGACTTCATCTATTTTAGACTGAAGTACTGGATTCGAAAGACGTTCACAACAAGATAACGATAAAGAAGCTTCATAGTTGAAGAAATTTTTTAAAATAGTGAAATTTGTGCTTGACTAGGCTACAAGTAATTAAATTAAAATTTTTGACAATTATGCTTCACTTTGCTGTGGGGCATAATGGCCGGGTTCTAAAGTTCCAGAGAAACAGTTATGCTCGAATCTCGCCACATTATGATGTCAGTGTCTAAAGGCTACGGTGTTCTAGGAGATGAGATGTTGTGGGAGATGAGACTTTGTGTCATAGGAGACATCATGTCATATGAGATGAGATGCTGTGTTGTAGGAGATGAGATGTAGGGGATAATGAAGGTGACGAGATGTGTTGTCAGAGATGAGACATCATGTTGTAGGTGACAAGATCCCATGCTGTAGGAGGCAAGATGTCATGTTAGATATAACAGGAGAGAGGTATTCTTGAAATAAGACATCCATATTGTAGGAAATGAGACATTGTAGGAGAAAAGATGTAATATTCTAGGAATAAAATGTCGTGTCGTTGAGATAAGACGTATGAGTCAAGATGCTTTAGGAGACAATGTCATGTTGCATGAGAGGAGACATTGTTTTGTAGGAGACAAGAGGATGTGTTGTTGGAGATGAGACATTTGTTGTAGATGTCATTGTTTTGTGGTCACTGCAACAGTCTCAATCTCCGCGTGCTTGCAGGAATATGGTCCTAACAGAGTGGCTGTTGCGGACTCCACACTGTCCATGTTTGAAGGGCAAATCACTGTACTGCTTGGCCACAACGGGGCAGGCAAGACAACCACCATGTCTATTTTGACTGGTCAGTATTGATTCCTATCCCATATCCAAAATCAGCCATCAGTTTTCGTTTCTCTCAGTTTTTGTCACTTAATATTCTTCATGGTCTTGGCCAGAGTGATGTTTGCTCGCTTCGTCAATTGACTGTACGAGTTTTTGTTTTAAATTGCTTTTATTATCTTTGAAGTATTTTCAGTCGTCTGTCAGAATGTATTGTATTATGTGTAAGTGTTGGTATTCACATTAAAAAATTAACTCCATGTTTCAGGGTTCATCCCACCAACATCTGGAACAGCATATGTGAATGGTTTTGACGTCTGTACAGATATTAACAGAGTGAGAAGTAACCTTGGTATGTGTCCACAACACAACATCCTGTTTGACACGCTCACTGTTGATGAGCATCTCAGCTTCTTTGCCAGGGTATGGAGAGCTTGACTTGTTACAGTTACACCTATTTATTGCTTGATTACTAAAAAAAATTGTAGAAAAATATCTATCATGGGTAAAAACATAATTCCAATGCAGGCTAAAAGAGAAATTTAAAAACTACAAAATGATTCTTACCTTAAATCCATCCAGTGCAAATTCTATTTAAAACACTGCATTGAAAAATGTAACAGAATGAAAAGAACCTAAATGGCGCTCACGATGGTCTCACTAACTCGTAAACACTATCGCATGGTCTCGCGAGCAGTTAAGAAGTCTTGTGGTCTAAGGGAAGGAACTCAATAGAAAAATGATTCTACAATAAGAAACACCAGTTACGTCTCTTGCCGCTGAACCACTTGGTTGAAAACTTTGTAAAAAGTCGACAAAACACCGCTTGCGTGGAGATGGCTGCAGTAGTAAATAAATTCTTTCCTAGTAACACACACTGTAAGATG
The DNA here is from genome assembly GCA_004794575.1 of Lanistes nyassanus. NCBI lineage: Eukaryota > Metazoa > Mollusca > Gastropoda > Architaenioglossa > Ampullariidae > Lanistes > Lanistes nyassanus. Next base: position 106,582 of record SMGT01010090.1, read on the forward strand.
GATTGAGCTAATATGGATTTTGACCATCTCAGATTTAATGTTTTTTCGAGGCACAGTGATTTACTGCATCATGGTCAGATGGCAAACAGCATCCACTTTGGCTGCTGCTTTGTGAAGGGTGTCAGAGAGTCCCATAGTTTTTTTTCTAAAATCAACCTCAACTTTCCAGCTTTTTTAACACCTGAAAGTTTGACAGAGCAATCCATGATTTGAATCATCTTTCTTGCTGTTATCTTGGCAGCTGGCCATATTCTTGTGAAGGTAGAAGCCAGGCAGTGGTAAACATGGGTAACTTTAAATATGTTTTACTAGTGTAATCGGTACACACCAGCGGTGAATTAACACGCTAATGTATACGTCGCCTTACAAAAGTAATTTTGGTTCGGGCTAGAGGTTAGCGCTACACGCACACAGATTCTCTCTTCTCACTGACTACACACTACAGAACAAAATATGAGACCCAATAAACTTTTATTCCTAAATCTAAATCCCCAAGGTAACGCCTAGTGACTAAAGAAGAAAGTGAAGAAAAAAGAAAGTGAAGAATAAAAGCAGTGAAGGAAAAAGGTGGCCTTTTACAAAAAGACGCACCAGAGGAAAAGGGGAGAAGGAGATCTGTTCTCCTTGTCAGCAGAGCACAAAGTGAAAGAGGGACAGGATTCCCGCGAAGCCGTGGGCCCGGATTCATGCGCGCTATCGCGCAATAGCGTGATTCGGTCGCACCGATAAATTTACTGGGACACCCTGCCTCCCACTTTGGCCAAACTACAATAATACACATTTTCCCCTAGTACAACTAAAAGGGTCTTTCTTTAAATATACCCAAAGGCTTGTCCCCAGACAAAAGTTTATTTGTCTGCGGGACTACATTTTCCCTACCAAGGTAGTATCTCCCCAAGTTGGATAGACCGCAAGGGGAAATAATTCTGGTGACCCTGAGGGGGTTACACTAGAATTTGTTAGTAACAAGTGTTACTGTCAGGGACAGTTTAAGCAGTGGACAGTCTCGGCATTAATTACTGGAGTACACACGACCTGCTCTTTGTGTGCAGCTAAAGGGCTGCAGAACACAGGACATCCCACACCTAGTGGCAGACATGGCCAAGGAGGTTGGCTTGGATACCAAGCATCAAGCTTTTGCTAGCACGTTGTCTGGAGGGCAAAAGCGTAAACTGAGTGTCGGCATCGCTCTGATTGGAGGATCTAAGGTAAATATCTGTAGACTGGGATGTGCTTTGGAGGGTCTAAGGTAATTATCTGTAGACTGGGATGTGCTTTGGAGGGTCTAAGGTAATTATCTGTAGACTGGGATGTGCTTTGGAGGATATCAGGTGAATATCTGTAGACTGGGATGTGCTTTGGAGGATATCAGTGAATATCTGTAGACTGGGATGTGCTTTGGAGGATATAAGGTAATTATCTGTAGACTGGGATGTGCTTTTGAGGATATAAGGTAATTATCTGTAGACTGGGATGTGCTTTGGAGGATATAAGGTAATTATCTGTAGACTGGGATGTGCTTTGGAGGATATAAGGTGATTATCTGTAGACTGGGATGTGCTTTGGAGGATATACACATAGCCGTATGCAGACGCCTGTGCCCAACACGTAGCAAAGAGTGGGCTGACTTCATTAACATGGATTCTCTGTAAGCACATGTTGTGCACCGAGGGTTAGCTGTGTGAAGAATAACGCTGTTATAAAGAAAGGGATGGCAGATCTTTTTAAGCATCTGCCAATTTCCTTTCTTTCAGCCCTCTCTTTGCTACGTGTTTGGGTACGGTAAGCTCCCTTGGGCACAGGCGCCTGCATACGGCTATGTGTGAGCGCTGCCAGTATCTTTGTTGGAGTTATCTTTCGATAATTTAAGCGCTCTGTCCTCATTTGTTCTTTATTAAATATCTGTAGACTGGGATGTGCTTTGGAGGGTCTAAGGTGAATATCTTTAGACTGGGATGTGCTTTGGAGGGTCTAACACAGCCAATACAAATCACATTGTCAGTACTAATCACACAGCCAGTATGAATCGCATTGTCAGTATAAATCACACAGCAGCGCAAGTTACAGTTTTAATGAGATGATATTTTGGAGAGTTTTTCCACTAAAATATAAAATAGACCAGTTCAGCATAAAGGACAACAGTTATCTTCTGTTGGCTTGATGTTTTGTCGTCACCTAGATTGTCATTCTGGACGAACCAACATCGGGGATGGACCCTGCGGCTCGCCGACAACTGTGGGAGGTGCTGCAGAGAAACCGGGCCGGCCGCACCATCCTGCTTTCCACACATTTCATGGATGAAGCCGACATTCTTGGTGATCGGATCGCCATTATGGCAGAGGGTGTGATCAAGTGCTGTGGCACATCTTTGTTCCTGAAGAAACTCTATGGTATGTAGCACAAGACCCCAACTGACAAGAATGTGTGAGTGTATGCACGCATGTGGGCATGTGCATCAGCGTGGGGGTGTGTGCAGTATTCCATTGCATTGAAAATGTGTACAGATGGGCAACAGGCAAACTTAACTTTCCACCAACCAGTATAGGAACTGTCCACACGGAAGTGGAGAGAACTCCATTATTATTATAGCTTAAAAAGTTTCCAGCCTAAATTTACTTTCACCTTGCTTTTTACTTGTTGTATCGAGGTTGTTGGTAACGTTTCGCTGTGCGAGAGAGAGAGATTGTGAGTGTGCGAGCATGGTTGATGGTTGCTTTTTTGGTGCATCTTTTCATTGTTGTGTGGTGTCTGGATATACCGTTTGATACTCTGTGGCTGTCTTCATTTTTTTTGTAAAGGGCATTGAGCCCTTCAGGGGAATAGCAGTCTAGAAGAATCCTTTTATTATTATTATTATTTACTCTTTCAGACATAGGAAGACTATTAATATAATAATGTAGCTCTGTTTCCAGTTCAACAGCTGATCTAGCATTCACATCAAAGATTGCATGTAGTCTAAGGTGCTCAGTGATGAACTGGTTAATTTCTGACCATGTTTCACACATAATTAAATCATCTTTAATCATTTGCATGTCATATTTTTAAATCAGAGATTCCGTATAGCCTGAAACTGAAATGGTTGCAATTTTTTTTTTTTTTGCACAAACCTCAGTTCATCTGGAATTACATGTAACTATTTATAAGAGAAAGTGTATAAGTTTCCTTATGAAGTCAGACTGGAATCCATGGTTCTTCTTGTTAAATCCTTGCTTAGTGTTGGAGGTAAGGGCTGTCCAATGACCTTTAGGTGGTAGGGGAGAAGGGTGTACAACCCCCGCACTTTTCTGTGGGCCAGGGTTGTGAGGATGGTGTCCGTCTCCTCTTTCTTCCTCTCTCTTGCTGCCTTGCTGACCCATGGGTCAGGTACCCATTTACAGTTGGGTCAAATGGGGGGGGGGGTGTTATGCAGCTAACAGGTACCAAACCAGCACCTTCGTGCCTGGATGCCTGCACTCTACCCACTGGGGCATTCACTTCCCCATGTTGCATTATTGATATCATTTTAAGTTATCATTGCATCATTAACAGTTATGTATTTTTTGATGAAGGAAAAAATCAAGAAATCTTTAAGAGGACCCTAAGACCAATTAATGTCCCATCTGAAACTAGTTGTATACATATATATGTGTATGTGTGTGTGTGTGTGTGTGTGTGTACAGGGGCAGGCTATCATATGATCGTAGTCAAAGGCCCCACGTGCAATGTAGAAACAGTGACAGCAGCTGTGCAGAGGGAGATCAGCACGGCTTACCTGGAGAGTGAAGTGGGAGCAGAGTTGTCCTACTTGTTGCCAGAGGATCAGTCTGCAAAGTTCCCCAATCTGTTCAGCATGATCGAGTCAAACTTGGAGAAACTTGGCATCACCAGTTTCGGAGCTAGTGCAACAACCATGGAGGAAGTTTTTTTGAAGTTAGTGTTTTGTATGTTCGTGCACTTGCGTGTTTGTGCACTTGCGTTTTTGTGTTTGTACTGGTGCTGCAGGTATCATAGGCAGAGACAAACATGGCTGGGTTCATAATATTGTTCCAGTTGGCTCTAACTTTTCATCATCTCACTGTGCTCAGGCTTACCAGAATAAGAACGTGTGGGATCTTTTGATATGTGAACGGTGTAGCTAAGATTTGTGCTGTAAATGCCTGTAGCTAAGATTTGTGCTGTAAAGGTGTGTAGCTAATATTTGGTGAAAACTGAAGCTAAACTGCAGCTAAAACTGATGTTGCTAACATGTTTCCAGCAGAAGGCAATGACAGTGCATGTAGAACAGGCTGGGTAAAACTGCGGATTCACAAGTGTGCAAAAGTGTGCATTTTTTCAAACCTTTTTATTACCAAACTTCAATGTACCTTCCTGTCTCACCTTTCGCACAGAGTTGGAGAAAGCGGGTCATCTGCTGAAAGGGAGGAAGCCAGCTTGCCACAAGCTGATGTGAGAGGTTTTACCAATGGCGGCTATGGGTCTGTTGGTTCTCTGGCAAAAGGTATTGAGGTGCCTGTCGCAGACAGCGCTTCTGCCGCTTACTACGTCAACATGCATGAGCAGGAAATCATGGGTGAGTGACTTGCAAGATATTTTTTCACTGATTCTCATGCCTCTGTGACTGAATGGAAGAAAAATTTTACTTGTTGACCATCAGCGTGCAGATATAGGTGTAAGTGTATCAAAGAATTTTAGCAATATCTTCTTTTATAAACTATTTTGTTTTTGTTTCAAAAATGCTTTTTATTTCTTCCATTTTGTCAGCATTCAATTCTGACTTCAAACGTTTGACCAATGTGAGACTGCACCTGTCCCGCTTCTATGGAATGTTTATCAAGAAAGCTATCCACACTTTCCGCAACCGCATAATTTCTGGAGTGCAGCTGGCCCTGCCCGTCATCTTCACCATTGCAGCTCTGATGGTGGACAAGGTGAGTGCATTCGTAGCCGTAGAGCAGTTATGGTGAAAGGAGGGTAAGGCATTTTTCAGACCCCACATTTTCATGCTGAGTAAATGAATGGATATTGCTTGAGGGAAGTAGTACATGTATTAGTCAAGCAGTTACATCCGAAAATAGTTCAACCAGGTAAATGCAGTCAAGATTTCACAAATCAGGTGATGGCAAAATACCTCCGCAGGAGACAATAGAATTAGAGTAAATTTAATGATTCAAGAGATCATGGGAACAGTAAAACTAGATTAATTTTTCTGCATCAAAAATAGCAAAATGTTATGGAAGTGGATCACAGAAAGAGAAAGAATATTGTTGGAGCAGGCCACACAATTCAAGGCCTAGACTATAAAAATAGTTTCTGTTGTAATTTTTCAGACGTAGGCCCAGAGATCATGCAGACAGTTTCTATTATTCTTGTCATGCCTCTCCTTGATCTTAGTGCAGCTTTTGATGCCTTAGATCATTGTATCCTGTTTGATAGAATTAGGCTTACTCTTGGCATCAATGGTACTGGTCTTGAGTGGTTTAAGTCATGTCTTGCCGACCATGTTCAGTCTGTTGTGAGCGGCAGTGTGTTCTCTCCCCTTCCCCTCTTGTGTGGAGTCCCTCAGGGGTCAGTCATGGGCCCTGTGCTCTTCACTTTGTCTGATCAGCCTATCTCTGATGTTATCAGCCGCCATGGGTGTCAGTTTCACAAATATGCAGACGATAGTGAACTGTCCATTAGTTTGTCCTCGTCATCTTTTGATACTGCTTACAACCAGATTGAAACTTGCATTGATGATATTTTAGGCTGGATGAATACCAAAAGGCTTAGTTAAATGCTGCACAAACTGAAGTTATGCCTACTGGGTCATCATCACATCTTTGATTGGTGGGTGATGGGCTTAATTAGGCGTTAGTGGGGAAAACATTCCATATCAGAAATCTGTTAAATACCTGGGTGTGCATCTTGATCAAACACTTTCCACGCATGCTTATGTTAGTTCTGTCTGTCGTTCTGCTTTTCTCAAACTCTGAAAAATCGCCGCCAATCATCCTTACTTAACTCAGTCAGCCACTGCTCAACGTGTTTCTTCCTTTGTGACCTCCCGCCTAGACCACTGTAATTCTGTCTTTGCAGGGATGTCGGCCGACCACATTGCTCGTTTGCAAAGAATACAGAACAGTGCTGCACAGCTTGTAATGCATAAGCCTAGACGGGACCATATTTTTGTTACACCATTATTAAAAGAATTGCACTGGCTACTAGTCGGTTTCCGCATCCGGTATAAACTTGCCACTCTAGCCTGCTGTCACTTTGAAGGTTCGCCGCCTTCTTACCTGTCTTCGGTCTTCACCGCATATCAACCATCGTGCTATTTTAGATCCTCCTCTGAAAAGCTTCTGTCGGTCCCTAAAAATAATTTCAATTCATCTGTTCAGCATTCCTTTCATTATTCTGCCCCAACAGTGTGGAACTCATTTCCCACCAATCTCCGTGAGGCACCCTCCCTGGAAACAATTTTTTTCTGTACTGCTTTTGGCCTTTGACATCTTGGCTGTGTGTGAGGTTGATTGTGCTACACAGTCTGTGATTGTTGGATTGTATGAGTTGTATGTGTCAGTGAGGGAGAGAGACTGGGGATGGTGTTCTTTAGGTGCCAGGCCGCCTGTCTGCGTATTGTTGTAATTGTTATATGCCTGCTCCAGTCTGTTTTATTAATACATTTCCATGTTTCTTTGATATGTTTATTTTTTTGAATTTTATCTTTTCGTTTTCTTATTGTTCTCTTATTGGTTTCTTTCCCTTTCTTAATCTTTTCTTTGTAAAGCGCGCGGAGCATTCCACGGGAACTGGGCTGTAGAAATATGATTAAATAAATATTGTAATCTTTCTGCAGTTGCGTGCGAAGGACCTTGCTGACCCCCCAATGACCCTGACCCTCGACATGTTTGATGGGACAATGACTGCCTACACTACTGGCAGTTCTTCCACGCCACTGTTGCTTGCGCTTGGCAACAAGTACAAGTCCCTAGAAACTGAAGGGAACACCTTTCAAGAGGCGAGCACCAGCAACTTGAATCAGTTCTACCTGTCCCTAGCCAGTGAAATCGGCATGTTTACCTACAACAAGAAGGTGGTGATGGGTGCTGGGTTTGAGCAGAATGCAGACAAGATGGTTGCTACCGCCTGGTACAGCGGACAGCCATACCATGCCATGCCAGTTGCTGTATCCTACCTTATGAACGCCTTCGCAAGACAAGTAAGACTTGGCTTTTCTTTTCTTCCTTTGGCCGTACAAGAATAAAATGTTTGAATATGACTAATCCCGTGTGAGATGTGTCATTTTTGGTCTGAGTATGTAGTTAGCTGAAACACTGTACCTACCTGTAAAACTATATAGTTTGGTGTAACACTATATAGTTTGGTGTAACACTATATAGTTTGGTGTAACACTAAAGTTTGGTGTAACACTGTAGTTTGCTGTAACACTGAAGTTTGTTGTAACACATGGGAAGGGCCTGCAGAAGGATGCAGGGTATTAAAAGAAGAGCTGATACCAAGAATAGCTGCTGTGTGAAATATGAGTTGATAAGGTTATGGGTAGTTCAAAGCATATGGTTAGCTGTAGGTGCATATCACTGACCTGCCATCTTGGAAGGGGAAACATTAAAAGTTACACTGGAGACAGGTGATACAAGGGGAGAGTCTGAGTGGTTGTGGATACAAGGGGAGAGTCTGAGTGGTTGTGGATACAAGGGAAGAGTCTGAGTGGTTGTAGATACAAGGGGAGAGTCTGAGTGGTTGTGGATACAAGGGGAGAGTCTGAGTGGTTGTGGATACAAGGGGAGAGTC
>SMGT01010090.1:119914-138285 GCA_004794575.1 Lanistes nyassanus
TGAGACCATCTTGAAAAACACACTGGGAGGCAGGATTGTCATAACACCCTGGCTGAGACCATCTTGAAAGACACACTGGGAGGCAGGATTGTCATAACACCCTGGCTGAGACCATCTTGAAAAACACACTGGGAGGCAGGATTGTCATAACACACTGGTTGAGACCATCTTGAAAAACACACTGGGAGGCAGGATTGTCATAACACACTGGTTGAGACCATCTTGAAAAACACACTGGGAGGCAGGATTGTCATAACACCCTGGCTGAGACCATCTTGAAAAACACACTGGGAGGCAGGATTGTCATAACACACTGGCTGAGACCATCTTGAAAGACACACTGAAAGGCGGGATGGAAGAGAGGAAGGCAGAGGACAAGTGGACTTGACAACATTAAGGAGCAGACGACACTTGTCTGACTGTTGCTGATAGCAGAACCCAGACCAGGGTGGCAGAGATTGTTCAAATCTGCATCTCACATGTCCTGCCTTATAAACTTAAAAATCATGGGACTGAGTTGAGATGAGCTATCAGAATTTAGCTAGAATATAAGAAATGAACTGTTTAATCAATAATCACATATTTTAAACATGTTGGAGCAAATTACCCAGTTTTTAATTTGAATGAAGCCCTTGTCCTTTCTGTTGATTAGATTTTCATTTTGCCCATTTTGTGGAACAGGTCTCTTTACCATGATGACTGTCTCCATCATGCGCATTCCATCTCTTGATGTCACCGACATCGCTGAGATTCTCGACTGGGTTTTCCTCGTCCTCTTTCCTCACTACTCTCTGGGCACAAGCTTTTCCAACTTGTACATCAACAAGCTTACCAGTGACTACTGCTCACAAGTGGATGAACTCATGTGCCTGGCTTCTAAGATTCTGAACAGGCCAAACCCATGCTGCAAGGGTAGGCAGTAGGATATGTTTGCATGAATGCATCCATGCACTTGCACAGATAAGACAGTAGTGCACGCTGATGTATTTCAGCAGTGGTGGTGGTGTGGATAAAGTGGGACTCTCTGTTCTAATTCAGTTTGCTTTCATTATTGTAGATTGTTGGTATGACATATTTTGCAGTGAGAAATGCATGTGTATTTTAGTGTTATAAGTAGAGTGTGTTATAAGTAGAGTGTGTTATAAGTAGAGTGTGTTATGATGTAGTGTGTGTTATAAGTAGAGTGTGTTATAAGTAGTGTGTGTTATAAATAGAGTGTGTTATAGAGTGTGTAATGGGAGATGCACCGATACTCTGATTCTGATTAGTCAACTCTGGGTCGCTGCACAAGCCCTGCTGCATAAATTGTCTGTGGGCAATGAGACTTTTACACAAGCAAATCACTATCACGTTATTTAAGTCAAGAATAATGGCTGTGATTTGTTGTCTGTTTAAATTTCCCAATTTTGTTTTATCTTGAAGCCCCCAGCTCAAAACCCACACCTCTCTCATGAGTCCAGAGAAAGATACCAGCTGGTTAATAAAACAAACAGGTATTTGTTTACAAGAACTGGAAAACAGGTGTAAGATTATTTATGCCTTTCTACTGACTTTGACGTGTCGACATACATCAGTATCATGAACTCTCGCAACCTTTGTACACGTACCTAAATACGTTATTTAACAAAGAAAATAATTACAGTACCACTAATTTTCATGGCTGGAATTGTTCCGGGATCTTCACATCAAAGTCTGGTGACAGTCCGACAAAATTATACCACAAGTACCACAAGTCTACACGCCACGAGAGGTCATCAATCCTTGAACGCTGTTTCCAAGACGAAGTAGAGTCCTCTGTCCATTGACAACAGGACTAGTGCGATACTGGCACTTATCACAACAAAGTGATCCTGGCACATGCAGGAACGATATGATGAATTCGAAACTTACTTCTTGTACTGGAGCAGCAACAAATGTCACACACTGAGGACAGTTCTCTGATGTTACAGCTGTTGTTCTACTGCAAACAATGTCTGTTATACTTGGGCATTTACTAGACATGCTGACAGCCATCTGTTTGCTTTCACAGCACAGACAGGCGCTGGCTATGGTTAACGATGCAATTAACTTGCTTGCTGTTGTGTTGATGAGATTTCTCTCACTTCTTACACAATGTTCTCAGGTGGTATGAACTTGTGCTACACCTATGGCCTTCTCAGAGTTGGGAGGGCAATCACGACTAGCTGACTCCTTCCTGCGGTCACAGTACAATGTCCAGTGGTGGTCTTTTTGTGGATGTCTGCAGCCATCTGAGTTAGCTGCAAGACCGTCTCTTACAGTCCCTCTGACTGTTCGTCTGACAGGTCTCTTCACCTGGCTGTCAAATGAGCTGCCCCATCACTGGGCATGTTTTACTGGTTCTCTGTTAACCATAATTTGGAGAGTGGATACCTCAGACAGGCCTCCTTTTCAGTGCCCCTCTTGGGGACTGGTGTGCCTTTCACTGGGACTGACGGGCCTCTCACTGGGACTGACAGGCTTCTCACTGGGACTGATTTGCCTCTCCAGAAGCATGGGTTAGCTATCCCTTTTATGGGCTCAGCTAGGTGTAATTTGCAATAACCTGCTCAGCTGTACCAGGGAGCAGTGTAGATGAGCCCTGCTGACGTCAGCTGCTCTCCACCCCCCTGACCTGGCCCTTCCCCTCCCTAGGTAACATTTCCAAATTAGGCAGCAAGTCAGTGAGTACAGGCATTTCTATCTGTTCTTGCACTAACTTGCTAGAAAAATCACAATGCCATGCACTGATGAATTTCAGTGTTGGCAATGTGGTGACAAATTTCTTTTAGCTGTTGTCATGGTTGGCTTTAAATGAAATCCATTAATGGACTTCAGCATGCTTCCATCGTGGTTGTAAGTTAGATGCAAACTGAAGTACTTCTAACTACCTTGACCGCAGATAACTGTGGAGACATGTGTACACCATATGAAAAAAACTTCCTGGCTTGGCAATACCCTGGTGTTGGGCGTAACCTGGTTTTTATGGCCGCCCAGTGTCTGGCTTTCTTTGCCCTTGTGCTCGTCCTGGAATACCACATACCACAAAAACTCGCCTACCTGATCAAGGGAGATAAACAGGGCTCGACACAGGCTGGAGCAGTCAACAAAGCCTATCACACAGGTAAGACTTCGCTGATTGAAATGTTGTGCGTAGCTGGTGTTTTCTTTTCTAAGTCCATTGTAGAGATCCTGAGGCACATCTACATGTATTTTCAGCGTGTTCATAACACAGAAATGTGATTTTTTATTGTCTTGCATGCATATACCAAGCTTGTTTATTTCTCTGTCAGCTCCACTCATGAGAGAAATGCTGAAACAGTTGACCACACTCCATGCACAAGATTTGAGATAGTTGTAAGGAAGCTGTAAGCACTTGCTGCACAGTCTGTAGACAGTTTCTAAATAAGCTGACGATGTTTGCGATGCAAGACTTGAGACAATCACAGAGTTGATGCCATTTCCTGCACATGAGTTGACACAATTGCTGAGTTGATGGTATTTGCAGCAAAAATTTGCTATTTCTTTAGACGCCAGAGATGAGACCTCACCAAGTGGAAGTCATGACCTAGAAGACAGTGATGTGACAGCTGAGAGGCAGCGTGTGATGTCAGGGGGTGCTTTGAATGACACAATGGTGCTGAGAAGTCTGTACAAACAGTATCACAGTATGGTTGCTGTAGACAGCATCTGTGTAGGAGTGCCCAAACAGGAATGTTTTGGATTGCTGGGTCAGAATGGAGCAGGAAAGACGACCACCTTCAAGATGTTGACTGGAGATGTCATGTTGTCCAGTGGGGATGCCTTTGTACAGCACCACAGTGTCAAGACGGACATCAAACAGGTGAGGATGTGATGCTGTGAAGTTTGGGCTAATGTTTGCACCAATTGATGAAACAGTGTCATAACACATGCCTTTGCCAACATGACCAGTATATAATAAATGCTTGTGCCAAAACTTTCACTCCAACAGGAAGTACTTAATTTGATAATTTAAGTGCTTGGTCCTCATTTGTTCTTTATTATTTTCCAAAAATTTTTCAGCAACAGGCATAAAATAAGTAGTACATTTATGAGCAGAAAAGGCCCTCACAGTGCCATCCTGCCAGTGGCAGGAAGTTTGTGTTTGTAAAACAGACAGACACTATGCAAGTGCACCCACTTATTGTATGTCTGTGACCGTTTCTCTGTCAAACATTAGTGTTATCAAGATATCGGTTTTCCAGTTTACTTTCCATTTCAAATGTTGAGTTTTTCCTTTATCTCTGATTGTGTTATTCTCTTGGAAACTGTATTTTATTGTTTAAAATTGTGCGAAGAAACAAGGGTAGTCTTTTTAATTGGGTTATCATGGAGGTAGCGGATATTTACCTCCAGGACTGGCTGCCCCTGCTGATCTAAACAAATTGGTCAAAAGGGATGACCTTGTGAATGACACAATTGCTTCGTTTTGACTTGTAGCACCTTAGTAGAAACCTTTAATGATAAACTGCACCATAAATGAGAAACCAGTATATTTCATCAAGAGTTAAATGCACAGCATTTGTATAGGATCATTTTACTGTTGTTTATACAATAATCACAAATATTTTTAGCCATTGTATGTGTGTGTGTGTTGGGTGGGGATGGATGTAAGCTTACCTGCATTGTTATTTCCCTTTGTATTGATCAGCTGCGAGGAACATGATTCCCTGCTGTGCAGAAGTTGATTATTCCTTGTGTTTCTTCAGGTGCAGGCCAACATGGGCTACTGTCCTCAATTTGATGCCCTTATTGACCAAATGACTGGTCGGGAGACTCTGTACATGTACGCAAGACTTCGTGGGGTGCCCAGTGACCGCATTCAGTCCATCGTTGACAACCTTCTGTCAGTCCTTATGCTGAATGACCATGCTGACAAGCAGGCCGGTTTCTACAGGTAGGGTGTGGCCATGTTTTTTGTTTGTTGAAGTATATGCTGGCAAATTGGAGAGAGAAGTGTCATGTCAATAACAATAGAGTAGTACCCCTCTATTATGACCTTGAAAAAAGCAACGAAGCATCTGAGGGGTGGTCTTATTAGAGAACCAAGCGAGAAAGACGGAACAATCGAGCAATGTGTATGAACTCTATGAACACTGTAAACTACAATCAATCAAGAACAAATGAGGACAGAGCGCTATAAATCGTCAAACGACAACCCCAACAAAGTACTGGCAGCGCTAGACACAACCGTATGCTGACGTATGCAATCAAGGGAGCCTACCGATTGCATACGTCAGCATACGGTTGTGTCTAGCGCTGCCAGTACTTTGTTGGGGTTGTCGTTTGACTGTAAACTATACAACACAATTTTAATGTCTGTACCACAGCCAACATTTAATCAACGCCAAAATATATATATATATAGGCAGAGGTAAATATTCAATGAAAGAGGGTTGCTATTCTACACAAATGCTTGGGAATCTTTTCATCCAGTCTTCTATATCACTCTTGCTGACATCCCCCTCTCACCACTCTGCACTGCAATGTGTACGTTGTATCCAATGACCCAAAGTCGTAACCATCCATTCGATGCCACAAACTCGTCACAGCCATATTCCATTGTACACAGTTTTTTCTTGAATCAGCGTTCTGGTGCGTCATCATTGTTGATGCTTGGTGCACTTTTACTAGCTTTTGTTTCCCACTTTCTCCACTTTCCAACCTCTGGATGATCGCTTCCTTCTTATTTCTTGAATTTTAGTTTCTTGTCACAATACTGTACCATGACCCAAAGTGCTAAATTCTCAATTAGCGATCCCTAAAAACACCTTCCAAACAAAATAACCCACATAGCAACCCTGGTTAGAACCCTCCGCACATGCACACAGCGTGTGCCACCTGTGCACACAGCTCACTGACCAGGTCAAGCTGACTTTCTTGAGCCTTTTTGTGCCGGGCGGATGTGTCAACCTGATGGTCTCCACATCCCTGCCTACACTCAACGTGGCTTTTGCCTGGCAGTCCCTATGACCTTTCTACTCTACGCTACATCATAAAGGAAAGTGAGACTTTGTGTTCTCTCCTTCTTGCTCTGTCTTCACGTAACTCTGTTTCGTTAGACAGTTGTTTGACTTAGCGTAGTCTATTTCATCTTAGCTGGCTAACGTAACTACACGGGGTATAAATGTCGCTGGGTTTTTTTCCCCCGGCATGTACTCACGCTTGCGTTTCTGCTTTGTGCTTTGCATTGTTTGTTGCGGGTTTGTGACTCAAAGTGCTTTCATCACTCCCCGTCTTTTGTGCTTACTTGCTCACTTAGCCATGCAGCTATTGCAGGTTTATTTATTTCCATGTATCATGCTTGCTTTGTTTTTGCGGGTACATAACTCTTGTGCTATGTGTTTTCTTTGTTTCACCTAGTGTTGCAGCGTGTGTTTTTTCCATTTTCCACGCTTGGTTTTATTTATTTTGCGGTACCCTGACTTAGTGTTTTCATCACTCTCCTGTTTTTGTGCTAGGTCTTTTGTTTTTCACTTAGCTACATTGCATGGATTCCTCCCCGCTTCCAGCTTGGACGGGATTACCTGGGATCTCTCCCACCAGCATTGGTCTGGCGGTCATCTCCGTTTCTTCTTGCCGCAGTCACGTCCACCGATGTTGCTGCTTCGCCACCGCACACCATGCCTTACACCGCTGTCATCTCGATGCCGTTTCTGCTTCTGGACAACAGCATTTTGGTGTCAGTTTCTCTGACTTCCAGGGACGGGGTGTGATCTTGCATGCCTACAGCAATGAGACAACGGATGAGAAGCAAGCTATGCTTCTCCACTCCTGACGTGGAGTCAGTCTCACCTGGGTGGGTGCGCAGGACGTCAGCCTTCAACACCTTGGCAGCTTGTGACTGAGGAAGCCTGGGTGTACATTCTTCTTAACTTCCTTGTGAAGAGAATAGAAACATGCCTCCACCTTCTGGCCTCCCACCGGAAGTTCCTCAACTTCCTGGTGTGAGTCACTGGCAACCCCTTCTTGATCTGCCCGTGGTCATGAGCTTGGCTCCTCTGACACGGTGCATTTCCAGTTGGAGTGGCGACTGCCCTTTTTCTCTCATGTCAGAGAAAACCAGACGGGCCTTAAGGGTGATGGCTCTTGGCCTTTGTCTTCCTGATCATGATTCAGAGCCCTCTTGACTGGTCCCTGACAGTCACTGTCTGGCCCTGGTCCACAATCCTGCCTATGTCCACTCCTGGCCTTGTCAGTGATCCGGACAGAGCTTGGTTGCGTACAGACACGTCTCTAGCGTTTTGCCCCTCAGAGACACCTTTTTCTGCAGTCTGGCTGACTGCAAGAGTTTTGAACGCCCGTTCTCTCTCACTCAGTCTCACCTTTTTGTGCAGTGTGCTTTCCGCATGGACCAACCCCCTAGCTTTTTAGGTGCATGCACTCCAAGAAGCTCTGTGGGTGGCCTACGGGCGCTTGGAAGATCCTTCTGTCTCTTTCGGATCTTTCTTGGCACCAGGAGGACGGACTTTAGGGTGTTGGGTGCTGTCGTTCCCCGCACCTCTTCGGCTCCATCCTCCTCACCCTGGTAAGTTTTTTTGTGGTGGTATCACCCACCTCCTTTTTGTGCTAGTCAGCACTTTGGGTCATGGTACAGTATTGTGACAAGAAAATGCAAATTTCTTTTTCTGAATTTGTTTCTTTAACAATACTTACCATGACCCATCAAAGACCCACCCTCTTCCCCGCTGATGGGTTTTTCTGGCTTGAGAAAGTCCGCTTGACCCTGTCAGTGAACTGCGTGCATGGGTGGCATACACTGTGCGTATGTGCGGAGGAGTCTTACCAGGGTTTCTATGTGGGTTATTTTGTTTGGAAGGTGCGTTTAGGGACTGCTAATTGAGAATTTAGCACTTTGTGTCATGGTAAGTATTGTTAAAGAAACACAAATTTAGAAAAACAAATTTGCATTTTTCCTTACTTTCGGTGATGTGGGAATCGACATCACAGTTTCTCTTCTCTTACCCCTCTTCACCGCATGGAAATGCACTTCAAGAGTTAGCTGTTTTCTTTTTCATTAGATGTAGATGCCATTATTGCGGACACTACTATTGGAATAAATTGACGATGCTACTGCACCTTCAAAGTGCGGATGCTTGCACTGAAACTGACAGATGCGATGCAGCACGGTTACATAAACTGTGTATAGATCGAGGCTATTGAACAACACTACAGCTGTGCCACGTCAAACGGTCAAGAGGGATGGGTGCGTGGGCCCCTCTCTACTCTCATTTAACGGGTGGTTGTCACACCTTCCCTGCCTTCCCTCCTCCCTGCTGGCCTACATTGGCCCAGCTTGCTAGAGTAAAGCGACCAGTCAGGATCGTTCACACATATTGGTGGCCTACATTGGCCCAGCTTGCTAGAATGAACAAGTCACCTGGGAATTTGAAACGGACAATCGGAAGGTCGCAACTTGTCAAAATGAAGGTGATAGGTTGGAACTGAGGAAAAGTTGTATTAGCGGCATAACCCATATAATAAAAAAGGTTCTACTTAAAAAAAGTCAGCGGAATGGAGGGGGAGTCGTAAAAGTGATTGTCATAGTAGAGGGGTTCTACTGTATTAACAGTTACAGGATGTAACTCATTCATTGTTTCTCTGTATTGGTTACCGTAGCCATAACATTATAATTTTGACAGAAATCCATGTTCAAATGTAGAATTTAAAAGGATGTTTACAAAATTGCATTCCAAACGGTAGATATTAGATATTACTCAGCCTTTTACAAATGTATATCTAGATTTTTACCCCAGGCCTGTTTACCAACAATAAATACTTCAATAGATGAACGTTGATGAAAGTGAGGAGTCGGCAATGCCTAAGAAAAAGTAGCAGTATCGATTATGAAAAGAAATTGACACTGATTATTCTTTTATGAGCATGACTGCGTGCCTAGAAGTAGGGTAAAGTCAGCCAAATAAATCAGGATTCTCGATTACTGTGATTACACAGTCATAAGTATTCACTACAAGAATTTGAAAATTTTGCACAAAATTTGCACGGAAAAGGTCTGTCCCCTTCTTGCACACATATAGGTCCCTGATTCCGCAAAGCCTAGAAGGATCATAGAATGGATTAATCCATGGGTCAGAAAACGTGAAAAGTTATAGCGAGTCTCATGAACAGCACTGCCATACACTGGCCCCCTCCCTGTCCCTCAGCGAGGAGAAGAGATCAAATGCTGTTTATATTAAGACAGAATAAACTGTTGGTCTAAAGTGGCATCTTTTAGACTCAGATTTCAAAGCATCAGGGTCGGTGTAGTTCTCAAATGAAAAAAAAACATGGATTTAAAGTATAACAAGCTATGCTAATTCTTAAGAAAATGGTCCCACTGCTGTGACAAACTTAAAACCTTTGTGCAGTTAACATCACTGGGAGACTAGAATACACTATAGTGGAGATAAGTGTCCCGAGAAAGAGAGTACTCAACATTCAAGATCAGTGTACAACTAACTCGTACAATAATAGTTTATACCTCCGCTACTTGTACCTCACAACATAATCTGTAGTTAAAGGGCTCAACAAAAGACAGTACGATAAAAAAGGGGAGTAACTTGTGTCTTCAGATATATTTTCCATTAGAGTTACTTCCCTTAGACAACAAAGAGAGATAATATTAGAAGAAGAAATAGCATTTTCCCTGACCAAACCACTTGCTGCAGTACTGGTTTTAATGGCCAGCCACCATTTTTCTGCTGTCAGTTTGGATCCTTTTTTAAATGCAGCTTTTTGCACAGAATTCACACCAGATGGATTTCAGGTAGGAATAGTTTTATTTCTCTTATGTTTTACTTTCCAACTGCATTGAAATTATGTTGTTATCACTGTTGGTGTTTTCTACATTGTTTTAAACATACCTAGAGAATACAGGAGAAGCCAAAGTACATACGATGGGGACTATGGGCGAAGTTGTGGCCTCTTTTATGCAGTCATTAATGATTTAATTGTGGTTATGAAATAAGGTGCGGGTTGTTTGTACCATGCTGACAAACTGCAGTTTGCCCATATCACAGCGGTGGAAACAAGCGCAAACTGAGCACAGCCATCGCTTTGGTGGGAAGCCCAGCTGTCATTCTGTTGGATGAACCATCATCAGGCATGGACCCAGCTGCTCGCAGACAGCTGTGGACAGTTCTGTCACAAGTGCGAGCCAGTGGGCGCACGCTGGTTCTCACCTCACACAGGTATCAGTTTTGTGTTGGTAAATGAAGGTATAGCAGTCAGCAATGTAAAAACAGAACATACTGCCAAGGCTTGAGGCTGTGATTGAAAACCTGTTTGTTGTGTAACCACCCACCCCCTACCCCCTGCAATGGCAGGAGTTACGGTTGTGGTATTTACTTGGCTCAGAAATTTCATTCTTTTCTGCAAAACAAGATGTGCTTGTGTTTGATGTAGCCATGAATATATATATATATCTGAATGCACATCTGTATAACCAACAAATCAAAATCTACAATGATATTTATATTTATATAAGGGTATTTGTGGGGTTTTTTTGTTTTGTTTTCAGCATGGAAGAATGTGATGCTCTTTGCACTCGTATCGCCATCATGGTAAACGGGAAGTTCAGATGCCTGGGATCTCCCCAACATCTAAAGTCAAAGTTTGGTCAGGGCTACACACTGCAAGTCAAAATGGCCACGCTGGCCACTGGCTTTCTCGCCCCCGTGGAGCGCCTCGTGGACTTTATCTTCAGCAAGTTTCCTGGCACCCAGAAATTTGATGATCTACAGGGATATGTACACTTCCAGGTAGGAAGCCAGGTGCACAGTTAGTAACGATAGCTGAGCAACACTGCCATCAGCCAGCAAAAAATGTGTGTCCAACAGCTTTGTTTGTGACACCAGTAACACACCATGCCATCACTAGAATGTGTGCAAAGTCCATCCCCTTTATTTCTTAGATTTCTCAGCTTAATGGCCTCAGAATGTGTTGTTTTGTACTGTTCTGCTTTATGTACTGTATTGTTTCACTGTATTGAAGATAGCTATAAAGTTAACACATTGTCTGCCACCGACTTAAATGTACGATTTTTGCACAGTGGATTTCAGTTACATCATTTCTGCTGGATTTTAACTAACTTTGAGAAGATGGCAAAGTGTAACGAAATTGAGACCTGGCGTGTAAAAATAGCATTATTCACGCAGTGTAAACTAGAGGGTCATTTAGTTCAGGGAAGTGAATTTTGTGCTTTCCCAGAGAACAATATGTGCTGGAGAAAGGGGGTGGTTAACCCACCTCCCAGGTCCAACAGTCAAGGACAGCAGACGACAGCAGTGCGACAACTGATCACGAATGTATTATTAATGTCCGGTCGCTGGCCTTGGAAACTCGTGATGCTGTTTACAAGAATAGACCATGTGATGTAGAGGGCGTTGGAGTAGGGGGAAATAAGAACAGGGGGACATGCAAGAATCGAGAGATTCAGATTGAGATGGATTCAGAGAACCAAGGAGAGGGGGACAGCCAGAGGCGAGGGAAACTTGTTCGGTCTTGCGCCCAGGCGCAGGGCTATACTTTTAATAACCTTGGGACTTAGAAAGTCCTGACAGCAAAAGACCCAAGGCACAAGACAGAAGGGCACAGACGGAGGGTGGACCACAGGGTTACTTTCCATCGTGCGCTTCTAGATAGTCCCAAGATGGAGACGGCCAAAACACTGCCCGTACGGCTGATAGAGGAACACCTCAGCTGGCTAGTGGATATGAGCGAGGTAGGCCCCGAACAGAAGGAAACGCTGCGGGCTAAGATCCAGGCTGGCCGGTGGAAGGAAGTGATGCTGGAGGCGTACCTGAAGGTGGCCAGGAAATACCAATACCCAGTATACGACCCTCCCCCTCCTCCGCTCGAGGCGACGTACGAATTTTGAAGAAGAAGAAACAGGTCCAATAGAAAGCCACTAGACTATCTAGATTTGGTGTAGCGTTTAGAAGTAGCCCTTAGTTGAACGGCCGTGCCATCGCTTAGTATATTTTTAGCAATAAACTTTGGTGTAGTCACTTTGCTGTCGGTGCGTGCTGTCGTGTGAGTGCGTCCGACTGGAGGTGTTACAAAAGATTAAGCTAATAAACACTTTATTCAGCATTGTTTACATTTTAAAATAAATCTGATTCTTGTCTGTATAGCGTATTGTTATTTTGGGAAATTTTACACATGCATTCAAAAACATTCGGTCAACACAGACAGCGACAGTCCAAGATGGTGGCAGTCATTGAGTTAAGATTTGTGTCAAGTGGTTATGTTTGAACCACACAGCAGCCTTCTAGTTGTATGGACCGAACACCTGATGGCAAGATCTGTTGCAGGTGCCTAGCTCTGCAGTGCCCCTGTCGCAGGTCTTCACAGCCATGGAGTATGCCAAGGCAAATCTGGATGTTGAGAACTACTCTGTTCACCAGACAACGCTGGAGCAGATCTTTCTGACCTTCACCCGTGCACAGTTCCCTCCTCGAGAGACTCACTCCAGGGGTATTATTGGTACTATATGTCCCTGTATGACATGATCCTCACAGGACACTAAGAACCATGAGAAGTGAATATTTTCCCCAACATAAATTTGTGGTTTGGGGTGGGTGTGGGGAGCATGTGACTGCACCTCTACCTAGAAGGTAATGACTTGCAACGCAATATGCCAGAAACTGTTTGCCCATGACTATGAATTGTGATACATGACATTCCAAGTCTGACTTTTTATAGGAAATAGGTGTAGATGGAAACAGGTCTGTGATCACATCCACGTTTTTGTGTAAAAAAATGTTAATATGTTAATTTCAATATTATTTTTTTAATTTTTATGTTCTGTTGTTTTAAGGTGCTTAAGAAGAACAAGGGCATGATGTTCTCAAAGCAAAATCTAAAGGAGATAAAATGGGTCTCCTAATAACATGAAAATGCACAATGTTGTGTATATAGCCATTTTAAAGCATTTTACTGTTGTGCTTTGATATCTGCAGACTTTAGTGTTTAATGTTTTGTACTTGTTTCTTTAGTTTGTTTAGGGCTGAGTTGTGTGAGCATTTTTTTGGCCAAAATATGCCCATAAACATTGTATGAATGGGCCCTACATGGACTTGCATATGAAGAAGAAACTAGAAACAAATCTGCAGTCTATGCCTGCTTGTGGAAAATAAGAAAATCCTCTGACATATTTCATCCTTTTGGTCAGCCATCAGAAGTGTTTAAACAACCAATATTTTGGCAGTCTATTTATAGATACTTAAGCTATTGCCATGTGTGAGCAAAACTTAGTGAGTTTGGGAGATTTTCAGCCCTATTGTGTTAGTGTTACAAGTCCAGGAAGTTAGTTTGTGAGTTTGGGGGATTTTCAGCCCTACTGTTTTAGTGTTACAAGACCAGGAAGTGCAGATTCACAAAGCCAGTGGAGGAAAATGCTGACACGTCATGCATTGATGGACTACAACACAAACATCTGAGAACGTTCGTGATTTCAAACAAAAAGATTTGTCCTTTTTAAGTAAGTGAAAGTTGATACTTATGTCAAACCGGTGATAAACATTTTGCTTTGTAAGACTTGATAATATTCTTACAAAAACTTGAGACAGTTCATACTGTTCACATGTATTTTTGATAAATCCATATAATCAAGAACAACTTTTACAAAACTTTTGTGTTTTTTAAAAATAAAACCTGTTTCAAACTATTGTGTGATCATTTCAGTTTTGGAAAGCTGGGGAAGACCAAATCAAAATATATTAAAACTAAAATTACCTATTTAATTTAAGTTTAATATTTAACAAGTTAACTTTCACTGATGATTTGAGTGGCATGCACATACAAATCTTGCACAGCGCTATTTAATTTAGAATGTTTTACTGATACACTTTAACACCACAAGATTTATCCCATTAGTCTTTTGGAATCTTCAAAATGGCATGCAGGCTCTGATAAAAAGAGCGTGGGGAAAAGAAGTGACGACAAGACAGAAAAGGCGACTGAAGTTTTAGGACTCAATTCCAGCTTCTGAAAAGATAGTCTGTTTCAATTGGTTGCCTGAACGTTGGGCCAGCGTGGCTACACCTCAACGGGGCGCGATCTGACGAAGTTGTGAAATTCCAAGGCCAGAAAAGGGCTCGGAATTTCTCTGTTCACGGCCTACAGCTACTTTCAAGTTCGATCTTATCCAACTGCTTGAGAGTAGGTCCAGCAAGCGAGGATCCTTCCATCACCGCTATTTGCGGCCCTTTACGTATACGCTGCTGTAACCACGTATCTAGCACCTTGACAATGCACGCGCCTTCTCACTACACTAACGCCATCCCTGATGCTAATGGTAACCCAAACTATATTCAACCCCCCCCCCCCGCCCCTCTATTCTCGTGTCTGTAACTGTGATTGGCATTTTGGAATGGCAGGGGTGGCCGGCGAGTGAGTGAGCGAGCGAGTGAGATGGAGACGTTTATTATCTAACCAAGACAAAGGCCGAAAGGTACAGAACGGAAAATCAACATGATAGGAATGCGACAGTACACCCCACGCTGTTTATTGGATCCTAATGCATAAAACTTAACCTGGGAGACTCAAAGGGTAATTATGTGATGGAGCGGGTTCGCTCCGCAAACTTCTCTCTCGCTCCCTCCAAACCAAGAATTAAAATCTTCCTCAGAGGCCGTCTACAGGTTTTATTTGAGGCCACCGCTACGGCTGCCCGCCTTAAATTCTCCTCTGCTCACCTCGCAGATATAACTACCTTATAAGGCACTGCTAATGGGAACAGATAAAGGTCAGAATTCTGCCTACAGTAAATCTACTCTATCAAGACGCGTAGTTTAATATCTACAGAAAGAGTACATCGAGGAGAATCAGAGGGTGTTAATTGTATAGTATCTGCAACTATCCTAGGACAATATAGAGATGTCCAAACAGAGTGAGCCTGACAGCGCGTCACAGCCACGGATCGCTGGCGGTACCTGCAGCCTGTGATCTGATGCCGCGCGCCGGCGTCCGCTGTGGCTGTGAGCGTTGGATGGCCGAGCCGTCTCCGTGATGGCTGTCCATCACATTGAAGAAGTTGATCTGCATGTCAAGGAAGACAATGATTCTTGCCAATTGGGAATGGAGGAACCCCGTCACGTACTGGTGGCCATTTCGAGCAATGATCTTTATTAATTTTGTCACATTCCTGTCGGTAACCCCTCCGACAGCGACTGGCTGACAACTAGAATACAGTTGTTCAAACACTGCGCGGACATGTCAGTTCGTATGGGACGCCAAGAGGCGAATGGGTATAACGCTCATGGATTATAAAGAATTGCATTCTATAACTATATAATGCATTGTATAATTATAGAATTCTATAATTATAGGATTAAATCTACCATTATAGAATTCTATAGTTACAGAATGCAATTCTTTGTTCGTGCAAACGCGTGTATGTCTCGCCTCTCGCGTACAAGTGCCGAATCGCAAAGAACATTTTCCCGCAGTGAAAGTTGACTTTTCCTGTTGTACATCATAATTACGAAGTATTGTACACTATGTGCGTACATCTGAAGCACAAAAGTTAGTCAACAAGTTACTGACAAGTAACCCCCAAAAGATATAGTTGCCAGTAAGCTGGTACGCATTCACTATAGCAGGAACACGTACGGTGCATGGCGAGCCTTATTCATGGTTGCCTCCCCTTACCCACATGCCTACCGTTACCTGATGTATTGTGTACTCGTTTGCCGACGATCGGGTAACGGCCACACTTTGTTTTCTTGAAACTGACTCTGACTGTTCGTGATTGTTCGAGAATCTCGTCGTTTAGCATTGAAGCAGTATGAGGAAACTTCCTGGCCTGTCACCTGGCCTTCCGTGGATCAGGAGTGGCGTACGAGTGTTTTAATGTAGATCATTGCTACCCCTTGCTTATGGCTTGCCACGACCACTTCAAAATGGGGAAAAAATGGAAGCGATGAAAATACTACACTATTTATTCTACAGTTACGATGATGTAGTTCCACTGCACAACTTCTAGACATGAATCATAATGGCATTCTCACTCTCGTGCGACACGCTACACGTATCTACACGAATACACTATTTACACGAGGAACAGATTAAAAAAAACACAATACCAACAGTTCACGTTGGCGACACTTGCGTCACCCGCAGAGTCACGAGCGTGGCTGCTAACTCTCTATGCACCGATTCTACACTTGGTGTGTATCAAATTTCCTCAAACGATTACAATGATGACAATTTTATCCTCAAGGGCCTGCAGAATAAGTGAAAATGTAAGAAATACATGTGTGGCATCCGTAATGTATACGCCATTACAAGGATGGATAGTCCCAGCAAGGAATCCTCTCAGCATTCTCTATACTCGATTGTTTCAGTACGATGAAGGTACATAGATACTGCTTATCACTCACTGGCAACCCAGAAATGTGCCCATACCACAGACCACAGAGTGGCCTTCTGTGGCTCCTTCTCATACCTACGTGGTCTTCACTTTGACTCCACCCCTCCCTGTCGCGTGGACCCAGCTATAGGGTGCGGTAGATACGTTACCATGCGTTCGTCTGTATCGACAAGGAAAATTTACAGAGGGGAAAAATGGCTTTTGCCTTTTGACGTCGGTGAAAGTCAACCACTTGGAGCAAGAGACTCGAGGGAAAAGTAAGGAAGTTCTCAGGCGATAACAACAGTAATCTTCGCCAACTGGGACGGCACCTGGCATGGCTGCTGGTCGTCAGCACCTTACTGTTCTTCGGGAGCCTGTCTGCTGTGCGTGGGGAATTTCTACTAACAACACTACAGCTAGTACTCCACAGACAAGTACCGCTGCAGGTATTCTGTGTGTTGTGTTCCTACTACTAGTACTACACACACATCTAGTGCTGCAGGTATTCTGTGTGTTGTGTTCCTACTACTAGTACTATACACACATCTAGTGCTGCAGGTATTCTGTGTGTTGTGATCCTACTACTAGTCCTATACACACATCTAGTGCTGCAGGTATTCTGTGTGTTGTGTAGTGACTATTCCTCTTCCCTCTTCTCGTCTCTGTTTCCCCCCTTCTCTTTCTCCCTCCTCCCCTGTGAGAGAGAGAGAGAGAGAGGGTGTCTGGGTCTGAGTGAGTGAGAGCGGCCAAACAGGAAGTAGGGACAACGCGCGGCCAGCCGTCTGCTTACTAGTGCTGACCGACTGAGATCAGACGCGGGATAACAACTTCTGTTGTGTAAATGTCACAGCGATGATTCAAAAGAATCAATGGCATAAAGAGAAAGTAGCCTTTTCCTTGTTTTCCAATGAGCAAAAGTATAGGAATCGGGAAAAGACGAAAATCAAAGTTACAAACCGTTTGAAGAGATTGTTGTGGTATTACTCTGTCGTGTGTCTAGGGGTATTGCGTTTGTGTTTCACTAGCCTACTCTGTTGAGCCGTCAGGATGCTGCAACAGGGGTGACTCTCGTCAGTCGGGAAAGGGACTCGGGCATTCGGACCGGTGCTGTGACGTCATTTTCTGAGGGGGTTTAGCACGTAATTGTCTTCGGAAAGGATACGGTTTCCCTTGTGTTCACCGATGTAAATTATTGGTATAGTAAGTGATCTACACTCCAGTAAATAACGTGTGCGTGTAGATACGCGTAGCGTCGCTGGGATGAATGTATGAGAGTACGAGTGATCTACATATGTCAGTAGATGTATATTGGAGCATCATTCATGGTGTAGTGAAACATTCTGTGTTATAACTGTAAATAAATAGAATAGTGTATTATCGCTGCCCTCTTTTATTAAGTTGTGCGCGTGACAAGTAAGGGGGTGGGGGCTTGAGCCGATTTGGAAATTGATGAAATTAGGCAGCGATCGCATGGTAAGTTCCCCCTTCTTGACACACATTTATGTTGTTGTAACTCTAGTTAACGAGCAGACTAGTGAAACACATAAATGCAATACCCTTAGACACATGACAGTAATAACACAACAGTGCCCTGAGCCCCTATGCCCTTCCCCTCTATGGCAGAGTGTCACGTGTTGGGGTCTGGTGGGTCAAGGAGATTGCACCATAGATTCCAGGTGTGAACCATCCTCGACTCTCCGGCCCTAATTAAGGTCTATTATCCCCTTGTTCAAGCCGCCATCTAGCCGCTCACGTCATCACCAGCCTAGGATTAGTTCCCTGTTTACACTTATGATCGGGGGTACTGGCCCTAGAAGCGAGGGGCAAGGTGTTAATTACCTGGGGCTGCTGGGGTGGGATTCGTGAAGGTGTCAGGCTGACCAGGTGTGCGTTAGTTGTTCAGGGAAGATTATGTAGCTGGAGAAAACTAGCGACGCGTAGTGTCGAGCATCAAGAGCTTTGATGTAGCCGCGCGAGGTAAACAACCAGGAACGGG